>JAKZAN010000267.1:0-55012 GCA_023053545.1 Lepidurus packardi
CCCAACCCCAACCCCAACCCCAACCCCAACCCCAACCCCAACCCCAACCCCCCAACCCCAACCCCAACCCCAACCCCAACCCCAACCCCAACCCCAACCCCAACCCCAACCCCAACCCCAACCCCAACCCCAACCCCAACCCCAACCCCAACCCCAACCCCAACCCCAACCCCAACCCCGCAACACAACCTATACTACCCATCCACCTCGTCTAGCAATATTGGCTCATCACCACAGCAGCACTCGTAAGTGGGGCATATCTTCATCTCGAGTTTTAGTAAACACCAGCAACAGATAACTACACACACCTCATATTTGCCAGACTAGAGAATCAAGCGGTACCACAATCCATCTCTATAAAACGCGCGACCTGAGTAGGAACTCAAACGGGCCTACAAACGACTCATCGATATAGCCTCTGACGACAGTTCTGGTGGTCGCGTATAAGACCTTGGTGACCTTTACTTTAATAGCCAGCAATAGCGACTGAGGGAGGCATATGATAAGCTTGCCTCAGTTTTTGGCACAAGATGGGAAATGAGGTAAAGAATAGTGACAGTTGGAAGAAGGGAGGCTGGGGGGTTTGGGAATGAGGAACTAGGCTGGGGAGCAGAAGAGGTAAGCAAATTAATTGGGAGTAGAAGCCAATATTCAGAATCGTGCCTTTTAAAAGGCTCTGATGTAATAAATAACATCACTCTGCTTCTAGTATTAAATGCTATTGCGGAAGGGGGGCACCAAATCATTAAGGCTAAATGGACGGCATACAGGAAATAACAAAAGGGAGTCTTTTGCAGGGATTGAAACCTAGACGGATGCAATAGCTTGGAAAGCAGCATTATTAGCAGGAGCTAAAAATACGTCCGCTTATTATATAACTGGTGTAGTAATACGATTCAATCAGGTTCTCATCCCTTATCGCTATCTGTTCCATGGCCAATAGAATCATCATCACCCAGAAAGGCTAGCAGATCTTCAAACAACAATTTCACAATGAATTCACTGAACAGAAAGCTACATCTCCGTCGATCCTGAACACATCTCGCTATAAGTCACTCTCCACTTCTGTCCTCAACTCTGCCCCTCTTGTTGCCACGGCTGCTTCCCAACTCCACTCTTATAATTTCAACTTACACAAACTTCAAGCACGCCCTGATAACCCCAATCTTTAATTTGATCTCAAGAAAAGGGACATTGTGTTATCCAGGCTCAAATCCTAATATGACGCAAAAACTCAATCGGGATTGCCGCTCACTTCCTCACTGCCCCGTTCTTGCTAAAACAACGAATCTTTTCTGAAGTCTAGGATCATGGAGGTCATGTCGCGCATCCCTAGAGATCTGGCAATGACTGAATAATCGATACAAGACACTTTAGTGCGATCTAAGAGTTATCTATAAAAGGTGCGGTTTCTGCATCAGCGAAACTAAGCAAAGCACAAGAAGATTCTTGGAGAAATCCAGAAGGTCATAAAGCAGCAACATTCGGATTTACGAGAAGATGAGATAATTGCAAGGCGTCCAGAGAGCGTACATATTCCGACAGGACATATCCGTGCTCGATTTATGGAGAGACTATAGCGGGAATCTAAGAGGAAATATATGAAATCGCATGCGGTGCTTAGACTTCCGAATGTGATGACATAATCAATAGCTCAGAAGAAGGTGGAGAAGAGCACGAGGCCTAACAACAGATACTGAAGATAAGGGGATTGAAATAACCCACATGAGAAAGCCTATATTAAGTTGGACTATCTTTAATGTATTTAATCAGGGATGCTATGAATCTGCTGGAACCAACATTATTAGACTCTCTTTATTTCCCATACTCTGAACTATAGATCCACAGTCACCCTCACATCTCTATAATCAATTATTATAAAATAAACACTCAACAGCCGTAACCACAATATCCAACAACAATTGATGATCCAACTTCAAAATGAGCAATGATTCATTTTTGAGCTTTTTAATCCTGAACCCAATCCCTTTTACTCATACCGCCTACCCCTCTTCATTGTTTAGGCCTCGACAACCCGCTCCTAACACTTGTTGAATTTAATAATCCATTGGCATATCATACTCCACATAGCTATTTTGTCTCCTTCAATGTCATTAGCCGTCCTATTAGCTCGATATCTCGTTGATCTTTTGTCCGGTTCACAGTCTTCTTCCATTCCAGACAGGTGGAAAGACTGTAGAAGTAATGGCCATGTTCTTTATCAATGTCCAACATGGCTGATCTATGGGTTATGAGATACTAAAGACTGAACTTGTCATGGGGGTATCCTGTGGTGCCATCGCAACAATAGACCTCAATCTGGAATGTGGAATCCCCCTACTGCGGATTAAGATCAACAGATTGTGTTGTTTTGGAGTCTTGATCATTGCGTATGTCATTTTTTAACTAAAAAGTTGATCCATAATATTGATCTTAGACTTCAGAGGGTTTGTGGTATTAATGCGTCAGTTCCAGAAGCCATATCTTCTCACCTGTAGTCGGGTGGGCTCGGATAGACACTCCAGGGAATTAGATAGTTGAATCGACAAGTTTCTGCCATTGCTCGGCCAGCATGTCAACGTCTAAATCAGTTATTTGACGGTACTGTCGGAGTGGGTAGCTTCCCAGAATGACATAGCTGGTGTTCGGGATTTTTGCATTTTGACAAAGTAAGGCGAGAGTTTGAGTGAGTTTTTGGTGTTTAGCTAGGTTGGGTCGGCGGATGACTAGGCTAATCTGTTAGTACATAGAATTAGTTGGAGACGATGCGTGCCAGTTGGATATAGCTTAAATTAATTGTCACCAAGAACAGTTTGTCTGGCACTGATATTTGGATTGTCGATTTCTGAAGCCATAACTCAGTAAATAAAGGGCCAGTCAGCCACACAGAAGACTAATCATCGCACATCAGGCCTGTTTAGCATTGGTTATCCACAAACAAAAACGCACATATGTTTACAAGTCCTGTCTAAAAACACTCACATGAAGCACTCCCGACTAGACTCTCCGAAAAGAGGGATCGCCACCGACTCGAAATAAGAAGGCAATCTAAGCATGCCCTCATCAAAAACATTCGCAGGCAGCTTCTCCTTCATGACTCCAATAGTCATATAACCTCGCCCACCCATTCCAATCTTGATATCCCAGAAATGTATCGTTTGCTGCATCAGGGAGTCAACGCCTAAACTGTTAGCCAATACCTTCAAGTACTCTCAGAGTTACTCTCAGGGGACATCCTCCCAGATTAGCGGCAATATCTTGTCTTCTTTTTGGAGCTCACATTATTTCTGGATACGTAGCCACAAACTACGCCGTTGAGGCTTAGAATATTAATCTCTCTAGCCTATGAATATCAGGAGTGGCAAAGTGGGCATGTCAAGTGCCTGTTGGGTCTTCTAAAAGAATGTCTCAAAGAACACACGCTTTTAGACGCGTGTATCAATATTTTGATGAACCTCTCAGCTCTACCCCATTTCGAGCCCATCATCGAACTCTGGAGAAGCTAAATTTTGTAATAGCTCTGGAGTATACTCGAGTAAAGGCCAGTCAACAATATGACTAAGATGAGCATTGCCTAGTTCTTCATGAACATGTGCTTCGAGAACGGTAAATAGATCCCATGTCGTGGGGCTGACGACCCATCCAAAATCGATATGTTGGCTCATCTCGATATAATACTCTTCACAATCAACGAGAACTACGATCGTAAAATCCTGGAGGTGGCAATGTCAAGTTTCTTGGTTCTATTGAGCAACTCAGAAAGCAGGTTCCTGGTCAGTATCGAAATGTCCAACATCCTGGTTGTACTGATAGATATGCACATTTCTTTGTCCAGAAACGATCCAACCCATATCTCTGAGTAATCCTAACCCCATGAAGAGATCTTGCTGCCTTTGCTCAAGCTTCTAGATAAGATAATTGGCAAGTGTTGTGGAGATCTTAAAAAATACCTAATTAACAAAAGACTTGGAGAGTTGCTAATCCTAACTATGACTACACCAACTTCCCAGTCGGAAAGAATCCTTGCTATGTCCATCGTGATGTCGATATTCCAGCGCAATGAACCTAAATACGAGTAAGAGATCTGCATGCTTTTGAATCTTTTCTACCTCTTGTCTAATGTGTGCAAGTGTTTCTACTAGAATACCTAATAGAAGTACCGCATCAGGAGTTTATAGATGATTAGAACTGTACTATCTTCCGAGTACGTGTTAAGGAGGATCGAGATGGAAGATGGCTGTGAATCTCTCCAGGATACTTTTACAGATATGTTGAGGGGCTACGACGCTGCTATCTCAAGCGGATAACTCAACTTCAGTGTATTGAAAGCATGTGTAAGGCTAGTTGAGATCGTAGAGGGTGTGTGGCAGAGAGAGATAAGCCCCTGCTTTAAACAGAGCATCTAGAGTTTATTAGAGTCATTACAAGGAAGAGAACAGGATGATAATGAATCGACAGAGGAGTGCATGCAGGTACTATGGAAGGTTGTGCAGGATGATGTGTCGTGAATTCGAAGAGGATGAAGAGCAGAGGAGAAAAGAACATCTGGATAGTTCGGGTAGGATGAGGGACATATATACAGTGATATGGAGTGTCTATGGGTTAGGAGCAGAAGGACGGATGTGATGATTTAAAGGTGGTAGGTATAAAAAATGGGGGTGCTTTTAAGGAGTAGGAAGAATAACAACTAAATATACGAGTGATCCATTATTTTTTATTATTGGTCAGTATTTAAGATCTATCCTAAACAACAATCCCTCTTCTCTTTCCTTGCCTTTTTTCCTTAACAAAATCGCAATCCAATTATACCAATCCCTCTACATCCCATCCTCCTTTAATATGCATTCACTCCGAAAACTCCCACCATCATCTTTCCTCCGTACTCTCAAGCACCCCTTCTTTAATCACTACCACTCCACCCCCGTCATCCCGTCTCTCAAAGATCACCATTATACAACTTTCTCACTCCAGAAACTGATTACCAACAGACTATACTACTCCAGACTGCTCGAGCAGTCCAATCCCCAGAGTCCAAACTATCAAATATCGCTACTGGCTCAACTTGCAGACCAACTGCTCTTCAATGTTCAAGGTTTCTCCCTGGATAATAGTGATGATATCCGAGTACTCAATCTAATCAACAATTCCCAAAGGGAGCTCCTGACTGCAAAGGATCTTTCGATCGACAGTGTGATCAATTTATTCAACATTGTAGCAGACTATGTGATCGCTAAAATAGATGGTATCAGCTTTAAAGAGATGATCCTGGCTACACAAACCTAATTCGCAAATCAGATCAATCCATTCATACTAGCGATTGAATAAAAAATCAAGGGGCCTGGACTCTCCTTGGTAGAGCTGGCTCCGCTCGTAGTGTTTCTGCCACATATAAGCTAAGCATCTCAATCGCTGCTCATATAGAAATTGGAACCCTATTTTAACCTTTTCAGCCAGTCCCTGTTGTTGAAATTCCTCCAGGGATTGCTGCAAACTAACATCAAGTTGAGTTCCAACGCCGCGATTTCCCTAATCGATAACAATAAAATCAACTCTTCCTCTCTACTTATCAACCAGTATTTCATGCTTTCCCAAATCGTGTTTCAATATAACATCCCATTCACCACTAACCAAGTGGATGCCCAACGAACGTTCTACCAAGGAAAAATTAAACGTGAATACATCAGAGCGGATGAGTGGGAAGAGATCATTTATATGATCAGCTACTTTCACAAAACTATCGGCAAGCAAATGTCGACTGATCGACGCAGATACCAGATTGTGAAGATGAACATGCACGTATGCCAAATGATTGAATCCTGCGTCGGCAACAAATTCTCGAGTCAGAGCAGATTCAACCCTGAATATCTGGCTAAGGCAATTTTGGAACTCGAAACAGTCATGAACTACAACTAATTCCTTTACGAACATGTAATCTCCCTTCTTTAAGATTTTTACTCCTTCATTTTAATTGACTATTAGCTCGCTAATGCTATGATTGAATCTCCCAAGAAGCTGGAAGAGCCTTCCGACTGGTTCGCCATTCTGTTTAGCAATCTTGTAAGAAGATCTGCGGTTAGATATGACTACCTAGGACTCGAAAACAACTGGGAAGAGTTGGATGAAGCTGGACCCAATACAAAGAAGCTCCTCCTCATCTGCACAGAGTTTCTCAAGAAACACAACTCTGCCCTGCTTTTTGAACTCTACGAAATTAACCTCGCTAAAACACTCAAAATGGGTCTCAACCACATCAAGAATCTGGTGGAGGATGCATTCAACAGCCTTAATATCCCTACCCTCGATGCAGAAGCCATAAGAAAAATATTCGTCTTCTTGTACAACAATAGATCAAATAAGGTAATGGAGAGATAATGGTCACTGAAACTCCTCGACCGTCTTTTCCAGCTTTCAATGTCAAAGAACACAATAGAAATACTTTTTCGGGCTTCTTAGATAGTAGGTGTAACCTCATAATTACTAAGATACTTTAAAAGCACCGTATGGCCTGCTCTCACTAAGGCTCAAACTTACTCTTCCGTTGCTCGCCAGCTTAAGTATTTTTTACCCTTAGTCTACCACATCCGAGCAGCTAATCTCCAAGAATACAGAGAATTGATTCGCAGCCCTTAATTCTAGTTGCTTGCAAAGAAAATTACGGATTCCTTCAAAATCTTAACATCAGATTAGATCTTGGATAACCATTAAGCCTATCTGAACTTAAAGGGAGAGTTCGAGATCCCTTAGTTTTATTAGAAACTGACTCCCATGCTATCAACCTTTTTCATATGCGCTTTAAAGGATGCCAAATCACTAGGCTATCACGTGGTCGAATTGAGTAGCAAACAGAGAGAACTCACACTGAGCCTGATAAGGACTATTTTAGATCTGAAACCTTACGTGGAAAAGAAACACGAAACCCTCTGTCTTCAGTTGCTATGTGCTTTTTTCAGCAAATAGCTGACGGGCAAACAATTAATCGTAAGATATAATACCTTTTTATGCTTTCTATCGATTCTGTATTCTTTAGAGCCTCTGTGACATGATCGGATACAATCAGGACAACTACCATCCACAACTGCTGGAGATCCTAAAGATTTACACCTTCAAGCCATCTGAGGTCCATGAAGCTATGGCTTCCCTTTCGCATATATAGAACTAGGGACTGAAGAAGTACGCTTAACTAACTGAAGTGGAATCTACATTACATCTCGGTGAGAACCAAAAAATCGCGATCCGTCTTCACAATAGTACCGTTAATCCTAGAAACCCAGACAATGATCTATACTAATGCTGGCTGAGGAACATTTTCCATAGTTCAGAATCCCCTAAAAACTTTAAAATAAGAGAATCACGAACTCGAAATGAGAAAGTATTTGGACTGCTATTCAAACTCTTCGATGACTTGTAGTCTCAAGTACAAGTGGCTAATGATGGCTCAATACAGCTAAACTTTAATCAGAAACTCGATCTATCAAGATTTAGAATCGAGATGTCTGACCTTTTTGGAGTTAATTTAAAAGAAAACGAGGGATAGTCTTATTCTAAGCTTGAAATCCCTCCTAATGAAAGGCCTCCTTTCTTCCGGGTCCAGATTATGAGGACTAGCTAATCTCTCCCCAATCCTATTGGTTCTCCAACCTCTGCTGTCAAACAATTCCGCTATGAACAGTTGCTTCGCTGCATTTTGTTTCAGAATAGTGAGATAGCCTAGTATTTTGCAACCTACCATCTTGACGACAGTAAAAGAGTGGCTAGGATATTGGCTAGTACGATGGATCTGGGTTCAAACAGTCTAGACAGCAACCAGGCTAAAGTTTACGGGCCTTTGCTGCTGATGCCAGACGCACAGCTGGGTAAATTAGTGTTGTAGACGCGGGAAAATGTGTCCTACTACAAATAACTAGTGCTTAGTCTGCATGCATTAAGGATGAACGGGTATAGTATACGAGGGTATACGTAAGTCCCCAAGAAAACAAGCAGTGACAAAAGTGTATCGAAAGGTGGGAAGAAAGATACAGCTCCTTCGTTTTGAAAATATATGGATTTACTTCTACGATGTTGATTGCATAGGATTTAGGAGATTAAGGTTTGTTTGTGTTATCCCTTAACCAGTTATGCTAATCTGCTTACCGAAAATCCCATGCTCTATTTTTACCAATACACCATCTTCTAGATGCTCCCCAAAGATAATTCAGTAAACCAATAGTAACACAGTACTTCATACTCAAATCAGCCCAGAAGCAGTAAACTCAAAGTACTCTTCTAAAGTAACTCTAGATCTTAGATTAAACTTGAATTCTCTAGCACTCTCCCATTCAAAAGTATTTCAGCACAACCTATCTCAAAAATAATATGCTCCCTTACTAGCTTTTCCTTGACTTCAAGTATGCTGGCCATCGTGCTCATATTCATTATAAACACCTTTTCTTCACCCCCAAGCAATTAGATCCTCAAATCCCTCATTAAGTTCAACGCCTCCTTTTCTATAAATATTTACTACTTAAGTTTGGAGGCTGAGAAAGAAAATTGGTTGAAAGTTTTCCTGGTTGGAGTTTTCTCAAAAGGTAAGCCATCTGTCGATACAACCTGTTCTCCTTTGCTCTCTGTCACAAGAAGAATCTCATTGGGTCTTTTCTAAAAATTTAGCTTAATTTATGATATCGTTTATTCAGTTCCTGTAAAGGCTAAGCAGTTAGGATTCACATGCACTGCCACGAAACCTACATCTTCCAGGCTACTCGCAGGTTTAATGACTGACTCCTCGAATGAAAACTAAGATTTGATACTATTTAGAATACTCACATCAGTCTTTTCATTAAACAACAGGGAACAGGCTTTCCGCATTACGAATGTATTAGGCTGTAGTTATTGTGCTTCGCTGCTTTCAGAAGTTATGATGGGTCCTGGCGAACTGCTACTAGTGATTGCATAGGTTTTGGAAACCATGTGGTCTGCATGAGGGTTTTTGCCAAGGCTGGACTGGAAAACTCCAGGTCTTTAAGGGTATACTCTCGGATTTGTATGAAATACTGGCTCGATGATAGCTTCTCGATCATCGAAGACTTTGACCTCGGAATATTTCTAAATGCGATTCTGAAACAGAGTGGTATTCTCGTCCTGTATAATAACCGAACAGTAGGCCAATACCACGAACTTCAAAGGTATCCTGAATATGTGGGATGCTTTTTCGGAAACCTTTCGTACTCTGTCGCCACCTCTCACTTTCAGAAGGAAACTCTGGGACTCTTTGCGGTTCTGAGTAATGGAGATTTCATAGGTCTCTGAAAGATCAGCTGGTATATTCCTGTTATCAATGACATGCACAATTCTATCTTTGTAAATATGATATGCACGCAGTGACATCTTTTAATCTGTGAGTCTCCTGCCGCAGCAAAATAGTTCTTGACATGATGCGGGGATAAGAAACTGATTGTGTATACGTGTTTTGAGTTCACCAATATTGTTGAAGGGGCATAGAATTACTGAAGCTCCTATTTTATCTATTTTCCTGATGTAGAAACAAAAGACCTCAAACATCTACTCCTCGAACGAGTCGTCACCGTGGTTAAACACAACCAGGAACTTAATGCACTTGATATCGAAATCCTCGGTGGTTATTGGTTTGAGGTCTCTGCCCATTGCAATAACTGAATCAAAGTCTTGGATTTGTTGTCGGAATGTTTATTATCTAAGCTACTGAAGACTAGCGAAGTGAGTTGGAAGGGGTTGTAGGGGTTGTCCGTAAATATTGTAGACTGGTATCATGAATGTAGAGGTGCTTTGTTTGATTGAGGATTCAAAGAGGTCAAGGAGTAGAAGTAAGATGTAGATAATAGCAGAAATAAAGTTGTATGGCTGATCAGCCGATTTAAACTGAAACCACGTCGTCTATCTTTCAAACATCCATTCCTTCAAAAAAATCATCCTTGCCTTTTGGTTTGCTCACCTTGCCGAGCTTGTTGTTAGTATTCTCCATGATTATTTTTTTGTTCACTCCCTTATTATCTCTGCCGCCACTACCCAGAATATCTGCTAAGTCGTCATCGCCTCTGTTCCTCACCTGGTCTTGTCCTAACAACTCATCCAGAGTCAACTATCTGCCACTCCCTTTGTCGTTGTTCTGATTCCTGACTACCGTTCTATCCGCCTTTTCTTCACTATCTTGATCCCCTGCAGCCACTTCCACATCGAATTCTTCAGCAGCAAAAATATCATATTTCTTCTGTTTCTATTTCTCAACTTTGAATTTAGTAGGTTTATTGGGAGAGCCAAGCTTTGGTCTATCCAAGTAATCCTTCATGAAAGGGTTCTTTTCATTGACCGGCTAAAGAGTCGCAGGCGCTTAGAATTCTCTTATAGGTTTATCAAGTGATGGTCTTTTTCTCTGCTGGAACGGTCTCAATACAATTGAAGGCGGAGTTTTTGGATTTGCTGGGTCTTATAATCCAACTGTCAGATTCTATGCATTTTTAAGGTTTGTTTTGCTGGGTGTGTTAGATTCGATAATGGATCTATTTCGATCTTCATTGGCTTCCTCTGTGGCTCTCTTCGCTCGCAGAAGTCGTGGTTTAAAGTTGACAACTTTCTCCTCAGACTCTTATTCTTTGCTTGGCAGGACAGGTTGGTGTACTGAGGCAGGTTGTTGTTTGTGGAGTTTATTATTAGCGGCTGTCTCCTCCTGCATTTCAATGGTAGAACCATTTTTCTTTCGATTGAATCTGAATATTTGCTTTTCCTTGTTCGTTTCCTCTTCTAGGGGGGGAGGAATGGGCTGTTTGTTTGGTTTAATTTCGATTTAATACTCTATGTCCGGCTTTTTTTCTTCCTTATGCGCTTCAGTAGGTGCATTTTCATACATAGAGTGATCTTTTTTGCGCATTAAGTTGGGTTTATAGAGACTTGGTGTGGAGGATTTGATGTTTTACGGTCTTTGTACTTCTTCGTACTTGTGATTCTTAATGGTGCTGGAGGTTTAGATAAGGGCTCTGGCATTTGCAGATTGGTTATGCTGTTGCCGTTGATCTGATGAGGCTTCTTTCTTCCGGACAATCTGTTGGGTATTGCTATATCTATGGAGGATGTCTTTGACTGTTTTCTCACCATTCTTGCCGTTTCTGGCCACTTCGGCCTGGATTTAGCTGTTAACAGTGTTGACTTCTGCTTGTTTGGTAATCAGGGGCTTCTGACAATTTAGCGATTTCCTTCCTGATATTTTGCATTTCTTTCTAGATGCCATCCTGCACCTGTTTTAGTTTCCTCTGCGCAACATCCACGCCTTTCTTTGACTGATCTTCGCCTGCTGCCAGTTACTGGATTTTCCTCTTCATCTCTACGAAATTCTTATTGGTCCGTACCTCTAAACACGTTTCTTCAGCCATCTTCTTAAAATCACAGAATCTCTTCTCTGTTTCTTCTTCTTTTATGGTTGCTGACTCAATGCTGTTGACTACTTCTTGTTCCCTTCTGGCTTGTTCCTCAGTCTTCTTAAGCATGTTCAGATAGTGTAACCTGAGTTCCTGCATTCTTTTTTGTTCTGCTAAATCCTACTCCTCCTGGTTGTCTTTGATATTCTTGTAGGCCTTGTCGATTTGGAGCTTGTTCTGCCTGATCTACTTTTTGCCATCCTAGATCTGCTTCTTGAGGATGCTAATCTGCTCTTCCACTTCGTAGATGTTTTCTCTGGATTACACATCTTGCACTTTTTTGCGAAGCTGTATATTTAATCAGATTGCATTGATTTGACTTAAATATGAACTTACGTTTTTAGCCTCCAATTCCAGCGAGAATAAGAGTTTAGCATTTGCTTCCTTCGAAGCTTCCAGGTTCTTGGTCTGAGTCTCCACTGATTGCGGCTGTTGTTTGTTTTCTTTCTCGCGCTTATATATAAACTCCTGGTTGCGATCCATGATCTTGTTGAGTTCCTGGTTGAACCCTATTATGGCTGCGCGCACCCTGTCCAATTCTTTTTCGAGCTGTTTCTCAGTCAGCTTGTCGTAATTGATATTGGGGAACTCAGTATCCACTTTACTGGCTGAAGTATATTTTTTAACGTTTGTTTAGTAGTGCTATTCTATCTGCCTTATCAATTATGATGGCTGGATAGTGAAACTTTATCTTAGGCTCGCATACCTGCCTCCGAGCGAGGCAACCAAGCATGTGAGGGGTGGTGTTGTGATTTATGAGGGTGTATGTAAATCTTACTGAACTTGGGCTGTGTTTCGGTGTCATCGCTGCGTGGATTGGGGAGATTGACTGATTTGTTCACAGATTTATTCGATACTACTTTGCGGGCGTCGTTAGTTTTATTTCGGATGAGGGTGGGCTTTAGATTGCCGGATTGCACATTGGAGTCGTAGTCCGGTTTATTTTTACTTAGTCGCGGACTAGCTCCGGGAGTAATACTGTGTTTATTTGCTTAGAGTTTTCTTTGTTATTACTTTGACTTGTGAAGGGACTCCTCTAAATCATCAAAATCCTGTTCATAGTTCTCCTAATCGCCGTCAGGGTTGTCGATTTTTGGTAGTTTGGTTGCCGGGTGTTTAGGGCTAAGTGGATAGGGATTGTTAGTGTTGCTTTTGGCCTGGCTCCTAGGGTTTTAGAGCTCGAAGAAATCGTAGTCAGTCATGGAGTGAATAGTGTATAGAAGGTAGAGTTTATATGCCAGTATTAAAGTATAAATTGTTTATGGAATTAAAGTAAGGCGCAGATGCATTTCATATGCCAGTCGACCGAAGTGGAAAGGCACTTTCTTTCGGTCTTGTTTTTTCTTCAGCCTCAGAAGCCATATTTTATATTCATAATTCACTTGGCAAAGGTATAAAACAGCCACGAACACCTCAGCCTTCATTTATCTCAAAATGCTTATTCATTCTTTAGTACTTATCCCTCTACCAGCCTCAATAGCAAAGGGTCTCGTAAATTGGAGTCAGTTTCGTAGCCAGGAACTTCTGCCTTACTCCAGATTGAGGCTTTTCGGTTGAGTATTTTTTGAGGAGCGCCAGACTGCGGAAATAGTCGGCTACACGCACGGATTGATTGATGTACCGGTAATGTTGGAGACCATCTGCGCTGTTTCTCAAAAGCTCTGAAGCACAATGCAAGTTAGGTGAATAATTATTTAGAAAAGCATAAGTGAGCATGAAGAGAAAAAAGAAAAATAGGATAGTAGATCGTTTGGCCAAAAAGAATACCACTTCACAAAAGAAAGGTCTCCTCATGTCTTCAATACATTTGCTTGTTTTTCGGGGGCTTCCAACCCTCTATGCCGTCCATCTGCAGACTGAAGCAGGGTCTTTTACGAAGCAGCAAGCCTACTCCCACATAGGCATCGAAGCAGACAAAGTTACAAAACTCCCACTATCTTCTTCGTCTAGGTGTTTTTCATGATCCTGCGGATAGTCATATTTAGTTGTCTTAAGGCCAAACCAATCGACAATACTCTGGGTGAAGAACCAATGAAAGTAGTAGAGAGAGTGATAATGTATTTGGTCGAGCGAGTGTTGAAGCGAGTGGGGAGAGTTATTATGGTTGGTGAGGGTGGAATGGCTGAATATGCTGGGAAGATAGACTTTGGAGCGGACGAGAAGAGCAGTGCTAGCGACAGCGAGAGAGAGAAGAGTGTATATTGCTATAACTTAGGCCATCAGTGTCTGGAAGTGGGAGAGATAGAGAGTAAGTTTATTATTTTTATTTTCTATTTTGTGAAATAGAGTTTTTGATGATTAGTCTGGTGATTCGATTCTAACATTTTGAAATCATCCTAGGCAAGAAAATGATACGAACTCACACGATCAGGACTTCTAGGAGGTTTCAGCAGCAATGCCCATACAGAACATCCCAAATCGATCATCATTCATTCTCCACAGCCGACAGAGTATCTATTCAGGAGGTTTAATTCAACCCATCCAATATGACTCTCCATTTCTATTTCTTCCACCTGGCAATATACACAGCCCATAATGCTTAAGCCTACCCCATATCCATATATATTTTAGCTCTTCGCTGCGTTATAAGTAAGCAACTCCATCAGAAATAAGCATCCATCTTCATATTATTCCCTTTGCCTCTCCCAAACCAATATCACTTAGCATCCTTCTCAAGTTTCCCAGCAGCTATTCCTTGTGTTTATCCGCCCTCCAATAACTGTACTTCTCCATGCTCTAACATATCAGGCTTCTCAACTCTGCACTCAATGCATCGCTATCTAAACAATCCCTGACCTTCAGTCTCTGCTAAGGATCCAATTCTAACATTCCCCTGAGTAACTGCAATATGGCAGGATGTAACATTTCCTCCTCTTTGGATGTAAAGGTAAACTCCTCGAAATCTAAACCCGAGATGTAGAGCTAATCAAGGCTAGGGGCAAAAGGCATCCTCCCCAGAATCAACTGACAAGCAATTACACCAAGACTGAACAAATCACAAGTTTGTCGATAAGTACCATGTCTGGGCCTGAGAATTTCGGGTGCTATGTATCCTGAAGTTCCACATCTTTCTAGAAGATAACTAGCGCTAGAGTACGCTGCGAGCCCGAAATCCACGATAATCCACTTTCCTGTTTTTTTAGAATCGTCCTTTTTCAGAATAATGTTTGCAGGTTTGATATCTCTGTGCATAATGTTACACCTATTCAGGATGAGCAGTCCTTCAAGCACACATGTAAGGATATTCAGGATTTCTTAACCTTTAAAAGTAGAATGTCTGAACATTTATTGCTCCAGGTCAAGACCTGACAATCGGTCTAACAGCATATAAGTGAGGCATTCTGTTTAATAGATCCCGTGGAACTTGATCAAGCACTCATGCTGTTCCAGTCCCTTTAACATAATGATCTCATTCAAGATCATCTTCTCTTCAATAGATAGTTCTTTGTTCCTTTGTAGGTCTTTAGAAAAGACTTTGGCTGCGTATCGAGTTTTAGTGAGTTTGTGTTCGATCTCAAAAACTGATGCGAAACCACCACGACCTAGTTTACTAATGGGTTTGAAGAACTCGTTAAAACCAATATTTGGGTAGTGGAGACTCAGAGATCGATAGAGTTCATCGACTGGCTGTTACTGGCGGCATAGTCTGAGAAGTTACTGTTTACTCTGGTCTGTGAAGATAATGGTAGATATATGTAAATCCTTATGGTATTGGGGAGTAATGTTGAGGTCGGGAGGTAGAGTGAATAAAGTAGTGCCAGGCAGGATGTGGATTCGAGTTGCTAAATGTTGGGAGGGCGGATAAACTATGGCTTATTGGAGGTGAGGAGAGGAAGGCAAGGAAATGGAGAGGTGAAAGTAAATGAGGGGAGTGAGATGGGTTTAGGGCAGAGACATAGAGTTTGGGAGAAAAGAGGCAGAAATAAGTAATGAGAGGGTGTTTTGATATGTTGGTAAAATATTGAGGGGCCATTTAATATTTAAGTGGAGTTTATTAAGACTTCTAACAGCTCTCTGCGCGTAGTTGAGATGTGATAGATAATCCTATAATCTGTCACTCTGGCAAGATCTTATGACGAGTGTCCATTCTCTGCCTCTTTCATTATCAATAATCCAATTATAACCCTAGTCTCCAGCCTCCAACCCTATCATCATTATAAACGATACCCATCTTCGAATACTTTAAAATAAACACCCATGGAAGACCCAACTAATTCTAAACACACATCTACTTCTCCTCTCGCTCAGCTCAGAAACGATGTATAGATCCTCGATTTCCAAGCTAGGAACAACGCCACAAAACTCCGCAACGTACACCCCTCTTTCCATCTCATATACCCAGTCCTACAGACACAACTTAAATAATTGCTCTCGAGGATGGAAAAAAAGCATCAGACTGATATTGCTAAAGCCCTCACGCTAGTGCGCAGTCCTCGTGAAAAAGCCATCAAGAATCTCAACAATGATAGTAATAATAGTGGAGAAAAGAGCGGGGCCGGAAATACCCACAATGGATTATTGCTAGAGAAGGATCTCGAGAAATTGAACCAGGATATAGAAAGGACGACCCGCAAGTACAACGAAGTGCAAGCATCCCTGAGGTGTCTGCATGGGATCGTCAATAAATGCCGCAACGAAAGAGCCATCTGGTCAGGCCTCCTGCGAAATCTGGAAAAAGACATCAGCATCCACGAGTTCAAATATAAAGTACATCACAAGAAAGACAACTGGCTGATCTATTTTGACAATCCTGTAGATCCTAGTGAGCAAGGAAAGATGGTTGAAATCTATCCGACTCAAATCCAAGGCTTACTACCGAAGAATGGTCGACGACTTGCAGGACAAACTCAACGAAGAGATGTCCAATACATGCGGTTCCAGCATGTTTTTGAACAATGCGTATGCTTGCTAGGAGCTCTCAGACGAAGACGAGTACAACCAGTCGGATGAGAACAAGGATATCTCTAATCAACAGCATCTGCATCCACAACTGCTTTAACAGCAGAATCTAATCGCCCAGGAGAAACTGCGCAATGAGAAATAGATTTAGAAGTATTTGGCTGTTTCAGATCGACTATACGTGAAGACAGGACTGAGTATGCGTGACGACTATGATACGTTGTGTACTTTGCGGGAGGAACTTCCCGAGAGAAACTATGCTTTATACTCTGAAATCGATGCTCTGACCGAAGAGATAAGCTAGTTGGAAGCACAGTCTAAGTCACAACACAAAAACCGATAGAATAAAATACTATTTCAAAAGGGTCCAGCAGGCCAGTCTAATCCGAAGAGTCCTGCTCAGTAGCCCTACTACTCATCAGCTCCCCACAAAATAGCACTCCTGTCGAGTAGTAAGAACAACTTACGCATCAAGAAACAGAGGCTCCAGCAAGATTAACTAAACTAGAAATAAAAAATATCAATATTGGAGACTTATATCTTTGAACATGCTCTTAGACTGGGGATCGATGTGCAAAACGTCAGCAGAACCAGTTCGTCCATCAACTAACTATGTGAGCAAATAGAGCTGAAATACAAGGGAGGCAAAGTCTTAAAGAGAGAAGCCTCAAGGAGACTCTAAAGGTATAGTGACTTAAGAGGGTTACCAGGGCTCGCAAAAGAAGAAGATAAGAAGAATAAGCAGCTGACGATGCTGCTGGCACACTCGAAAGAAGCACAGGAAATCTGGGAGGCAACGCATATTCTGAGTCCGAAGTAGTTGAAGAACAGTTATTCGAGGGACATATCGTTGAAACAGGATAAGCACAGTTTAGGGTTGAAGAGCTGATAAACCTGTGATGTATGATCCTATTTTTTCATGGAATACAAAAAATATATCAAGTTCCTCTCATTCAGGGTATTTTGTATGGGGAGACTTCTCTTCAAGAGGAAACTTCGGAATTTCCTGGGAATTTGTAGCGAGGCATCAGCGGGTTGACCATCCTGTTGGTGGTTATTCCTTTCTTCAGACTGGACGATTCCGTCTTCGGGATGTCGTCCACCTTCATATAGTTTCTAAATTCTCTTCTTTTCTGTGTTCCAAAACATGAAATAGCAGCAGGACTGTTGATTGTATATTACTTACATCCAGAAAATGTGCCCTATCGAAGCAGCTATTATGGTAGGCTCCATCGATGTCTCCGACATTCAGATTCCTGTCGTTTACCTTCTGTACAACTAGTTTGTGCCTTTCTCTTGGGTTATTCCCATCGATCTTCCCGTACTGTTGGTTGATCTTTTCCAGTTAGTCCTTCCACTGGTACAGAGGATTCAAGGGGTTGGTTACTCGAGTCGATTTGAACAACCCGTCTGTGTTGATATCCTTCACTTCTAGCCTTGATCTTGCGTCATTTAACAAATGCGTCTGGGGAGTCGGTTTGGCACCTTCAATTTAACGATTAAGGATGTCTACTCCGCGTTCACGAATAAACCTGTGCTGTTTTTTCTCCACCACGTCAGTCACATTCAAGGTATCTCTAAGAAAGTCTCTGCCTTTTTATACGCTAATCTGAGTAATCCAAATGGAAGATTGACTTTAAGAAGAATGTGAGGTACCGGACCGGCCGACGGCAGTTTGTAAACAGGAGCCACAGGGTCGCTGATTCGGTTGGTGCGGAATCCTACGGCGCAGGGCTTTGCTCCCTAGATATCATCTACCTTCAGAGGGTTAGAAGCTTTTTGGATGTGACGATGAGCTTAGGGACGGGGCTCTACGTAAGTAGAAAGATTGAAAGCAGTTTTGTTTGTTTGTTCTGGGATTAGACGTGTGGGCGAGGTGCCTTTCATATCATGCATTTGGAAGGTGGAGTCGCGCGCAAAACGACGTTGGGGTACAAAGTCTTTGGAGTCTATTTGTGGAAGAGTAGTTGATTGTTGGAATGTATAGTACTGATGGTGGAGAGGCTCATGGTATCGGTTCTTTGGGGAAACGGCCAGTTGTAGGGGTCAGCAGTCTGCATCGCTATGGTATTTGAAGGAAGAAGAATATTGAATGTAGTAAATAATAAGAAATTAGTTATATTTTTAAGGGTGGAAGAGCCCAAAGTGGCCATGATGGAGGCAGCCACCAAAATAAATGTTTCAGGGCTAGCCACAACCAGAGTTAGAGTTGAGAGATGCAGATCAGATCCATGGACCAGCCAGGGCACTGAAGGAAAGCCAAAACACTCTTCTTCTTATTTTGGTGCTGAGAAATATGCTCCAAATCTTGTTTGTCCCTATTTCTCACTCCTTGCTCTTCGTAATGTGTACCTATTTCTATCTTTCCCTGCATTAAAATACTCCTTGCCTTCACTTATTGATTCTGCTTCTCTCTACATAAAATAAATACATCTACAAACAATAACACCCACCAAAAACACGCAATACCATGCTCAGAGTTGCCGCTTCCCTTTTCAAAAGAATCCCCAATCCAAGGGCTGTCTATCGCTTCTCCTCCAAATATAACTCCGAATTCAAGGATCATATTTGCTATACCAGCACTATTGACTCCATGAACAAAACCCAGGAAATACCCATCTTCAGACTCATCGATCTTGACGGCAAGCTCATTGATGGTGCTGCCCCCAGTGTCGATCCCAATACTCTTAATCGTATCTATCAAATCATGATCTACACCGAAGTCATGGACGACATGCTCCTGAAAGCCAAAGGACAAGGTATTATCTCATCACAAACTAATACCCACAACTACTCTAACCGTCATCCCGTTCTTGTTATAGGCAAAATATCGTTCTACATGACATCATTTGGTGAGACTGCCACAACGGTTGGAGTTGGCGCAGGACTGGAAAGCACTGATCTCATCTTCCCGCAGTATAGAGAACAGGGCACTTTCCTTTGGAGAGGCTACACCCTCCGCTAAATAGTGAACCAATGCAGAGGTAACTCTCAGGATGCCGCCAAAGGAAGACAAATGCCCGTACACTACGGTTCACCTAAACTAAACATGGTGACGATTTCTTCTCCTCTGAGTAAAAGATATAGACAATATTATTACAAAATCAATTATTTGGAGCACAGCTACACAGGTTCCTCAGGCATCGGGAGCAGGTTACGCGTTTAGAACTGCAGGAGATAACAGAATTGCCGCTACTTATTTTGGAGAGGGTGCTGCTTCTGAGGGCGACTTCCATTCAGCACTTAATTTCGCTGCCACCTTGCGATCCCAGACCCTCTTCATGTGCAGAAACAACCACTACGCCATTTCTACACACTATAAGGAGCAGTTCAAAACTGACGGTGTCGCTCCTAGAGCACTTGGCTATGGAATTCACACCTTGCGAGTCGATGGCAACGATGCCCTCGCCGTCTATGAAGCTGTGAAGTACGCCCGTAAGTTCATTGTGGAGAAGAGAGAACCTTTCTTTATTGAGTTTTTGACCTACCGCCTAGGAGATCACTCAACTTCCGACAACTCCAACCTGTACAGAGAACTTACCGAGAAGGAACAATGGTCAGTCAAGAACAATCCCATCCGCAGACTTTCTTCCTACTTAAACCAGCATGGAATCAACCAACTAAAGGACGAATAGTCGTTCAGAGCCAAGGTGCGGCAAGAAGTGATCGATGTTCTTCGGGAATCAGGCAACGTGAAACTGCCGAGCATCAATGATTTGTTCAGTGATGTGTATAACTAGCTGACTCCGAACCTCAAAGAACAATAGAGCAAGCTTAACGAACATATTGGACAATACCGAGACAAGTACAACATCGAGCAATTCGACTCTACCAGATGAAAAGAAGTACTATATTTTGATGTTTGGCGGGCATGAATGGTTTGTTTGATAGGACATAACATTGAAGGGCTAGATTGAAGTTTGTATCGACACATCGTGACTGGGAGCTGATGAGACCTTTAAGGATGAGTAGCTCATATAACAAATGGGGACAACTTAATCTTTAATACAGTCTTGACCTCTACTGTTATTATGAAGATGTTGGATTGGATGGTTCTCAGTGGAAGTCCTCGAGAAGTCTGGACTTATTTCCGCTGTTTGCGAGGCAGCGGCTGGCCATCCAGACCAAGTGGTTACGTCCTTTTTACAGCAGGGCCACCAAGTGTTCCTATTTGATGTTTTGGCGAAGTATACCGGATGTCCCAGGAAGAGGCATCTCTATGATTATGAAGATATTACGCAAGTTCAGAGAAAAATGGAGTGTATTTGGAGTAGTGATTTAGGGACATTCCATATATTTATAGATATAAACACGTACTGTTCATAGGTTCGATACACTCGTCTTTGGCTTCGATATTCTGTCTTCGGGTTTGCCCAAATGGCGCGGTCGACTAAACAAATCCTCTAACCCTATAACCAGCATTACAGTTAGCCCTGCCACTGGCCACCATAGATGATGAGGGGCCACGCTCCGATACCCCCTCACATAGATCCAGTAGAATGGAACCATTATCCCAGCTAGCATCTTCTGCATATTAAAAACGAAGGCTTGGCACATCTGGTATTGCGAGAAGTACCGGATGTATTTATCCTCTTTCTCTTCTAAATAGCGTTCACAGTAGGATAAAAGCGCCCCTCCTAAAAACACTACACTTCCTATCGCCAACAGTGAATCTTGGCGTAGGCATACCGCTATGCTCGCCAAAATGTTCAGTAGAATACAAAAAATGAATTGCATGCTAAATCCTTTGCTTTACCCATTTTAGTCCTTGAAGGTATAGCTTAGATACTGTTTTGTCCAAAACGCGACCAGAGTGAAAAGAGCGAGGAGCAGAGAAGCATATCGAATTCCACTCATATAGTTCGCACAGGTTAGAATAGCCCCATTTTCCTGCATACGAAACACTATCCATAGGCTGGTATACATCACGATATTGTCAATGATCCAGTTGTATATGAAGAAAATGGTGAGGATGAGTTTGAACTTAAAGGAACTATCTGCTGTCTACTTGAGCCCTTGCAGGAAACCAGTGTTAGCGATAGTTTGGAGAAGATTCAAGGCCTTTTCCTTTTTGGACTATTGCTTCGAAAAGGGTGTTTGAGATTCTGAAGTCTTCTTGGAGGATTCTTCATGTTTACGGCCTTTGTATTTATTCATAGCGATGGCCAGGAATGCTCCGGTAAGACACAATAACTTAGAGATTTCGAACACCTGGCGGAAGATAGTATGCAGATGTCGGAAAGTATAAGGCCTCCCGCAGAAAAAGATGCATAGTCCGTATGCAATCGCCCTGGCGAAGGTTATCATTTTTTCCTCTTCTTTGTTTTCTAGTTTGGCTTCTTGCTCGACTAGGGTGGCTTTTATATAGTCATTGAAGGTCAGAACTAGTTCTAATGAAAGACAGATTATGAAGTTTCCAGCAAAGAAGAGTCCTGAACGTAGGGCTTGGAAACTTGTGAACATGCGCATCACATCGAATGAATTATCCAGGGTAGTACCTGCAGTTACAGTATAGTGCCCAAAAGCACACAAGAAGAGCCCTGAAACTACTATTCTAAAATATCTGGGCAGAGTGTGATCATGCCTACTACTCATTTTTTTGGCGTAAAGCTCGAGGATGGGCTTCAGGATATTGCTAAAGAGGAGGGGAAGGAACCATATTATTATTTGAAGGGCGGAGGGAATCCCAAGTTGGATGGCCATGACAGGGATCCAGGTGTAGTAAATGGCAAATACTAAGTTATATCATTGATGAATTGTATTCGATACCAAACTCAGCGACGAAGCTAGTGATGTATGTTATCTTGGAGAGAGTATCGCTATTGAGAAGGATATCCCTGGCTATGGTTTTGGAGTTGTTGTACTGCTCGGAGGTTTCGAAGACGGGTAGACCAGGCTCGTGCTCGACTGAGGGTTCCGTCATCTGTATATTGTCTAGTATGTGAATAAATGTATTATTTTGCTGAGACTATATCTTGTCTGCCATCGAATGACTCAATCTGAAGCAAACAAAGCCAGGGAATAAGATACTGGGGGCTCTTCATGGTTTATAAAACACTATTTATGATACTCTCAAGTGGCAGGATGATTGTATGCTCTTCTTCTCAATCACCTCTATGGAATTTGTATACATTATACACACTTAGTAAACTGATTCCTAAGCAGAGGATGCTCTCCATTATCCCAAACACTCCTGCCCCGCCTTTCCCACTGTTGAAGTAATATCCTACCCGCACCCATCCGTTGGCGTCTGCGAAGTTAGCGATAGACCAGATGAAAAACCATACGGTCGCCACGAAACTCAGTATATAGAATATGAACTTGCTGCCTTTATTGCGGAGTAGGATCTAGTAAGGCAAGTTGAACATGTAAAGTCCGATGGGTGCCCAGAGCATTAGCAGGAAGACACTGATTCCGATTCTTATGCCTCCATCAGGATCCCTACATGGATAGTACATGGAACAGAATAAGGATTTGTGAAGAGTATTTATTATTACCCCTGCGCGGTTGCAATTATATTCGTGATGAAGTTGATTAGGGTGGCCAGAGCTATGAGGATATGATTCAACCAAAGTAGGGTAATCTGGCGCTGGTGGGACTCGGGTATTTTCTATCTACGATAGCTAATGAGCTTGATGCAGGGGGGATAGTTGAAGTCGTTCCAGTTGATCTCATTGTTGGTAGGGTTGACGCCGACCTCGCTGACGGCGACTTCCTTCAAGGCATACTTCATCATGGTTGGTATTGGATGTTAGCTGGGGTCGGATTATTATTATTATTGTAGGTGTATATTTTAAAATGTTCTCAGAACTGATAGATGAATCGCATGTGATTTCATTTCGACACAAGATGGCTGACGGTGTTCTTCATTTGTCAGCAAAATACCTTATTTTCATTTCCCAGTGATATACACATATATTTCCCCGGCATCATTCAATGGCAATCTCGTCCTTCCCCATAGCCCAGCTTCCTTCTTCTCCATCTCCCTTGCGCCTTGTCATAGTCTTCCTGCTTCTCCTCAACGTACAGACAGTTTCAGGGCTAACCGCCAGTGTCAAAGTCTTTGATACAAATCAAGCTCTCCTAAACCTCAGCTTCTCGTAAAAGATAAACTACCCTTCTTTTCAAATCTTCAATGCAATCTCTAAAATCACATACAAAGTGCATAACATATCCCGAAATGACTACTTCATTCTCCATCCGGATGATATCAGCCAAGTATTGCTGGAGCCAATTTTTCTGGTCTTCAACGATCCATTAGCTGTTGGGAATGGAGATTTGTCTCTGAGCAGCTACATCATTTAGACAACAGCCACAACTGAGGGCATAACTATTCCGGCCAGTTTGGTGATCATAACAATTGTGATTCTAGGGATTACCGTGGCATTCGGTAGGTCTGGGTTAGTGCTTGTGACCTTTATGCAGATCTTTATTGTGGTGTCCAAATACTCGGTTTTCTTCAAAGTATCGCAGAACTACATGAAGTCTATATTCTGGATCAACTGGGTATCTATTGAAATCCCAGGTCTTGCATAGGACATGTTTCTCAATCAAAGCCTAGAAATGATAATTATTCTGTTCATGTTAGCGTGCCTCAGCCTCACAGCCAAGTTCGCACTCAGAACTGTAACCAACGAGTGGATGCTGCGCGTCAAATCTCTTCTCAACTATAACATCCTCATAATGTGCCTGGAAGTCATGTTTGTGCCTCTTTGCGTCAATATCACTTCTAATTTCAATGCTGCTGTAGAGCAATCTTCCAAATAGCTCTCTGCAATCGTGGTTTTCAACCACATCGTTTGCACTCTCTTCCTGTGCCTCGTGTTGGGATACATCGGGTTCTGCTTTTGGTTCATGAATAGCCCAAGGGTCAACCACAAGGACCCCCAAGTTTTTCGGGCTACTCACAAGATCTTTAGCGGTCTTTCACTTCGCAAATGGTACACCCGCAACTACCATGTTTCTAAGTTATGCACCTATTTTCTGATCGGCATCTTTGATTTGCTGGAAAATCCTGTTTATCCTGTAGTGATTATTCAGGCGTTCCTCGTATTCGTTGTCTTCACAACCACTCCTTATACTCGGGGCAGCTACAATAGGTTCGCTATAGCCTTGGAAAGTGCATCGCTCTTAGACTACATCCTTGTGTCTGTGGAAGCTCTCTTCCATCGAATTTCGCCAATGATATTGGGATACAAAGGCACCTTAACGCTAAATGCTCTGACAGGTGGTGTGTTTGTGATCATTATTCTCTGCTCAGTGACCTTCAGCATTTATGAAGCATACAGCATTACTAAAAGTTTTATTTACCAGAGGAGAGCAGCGGCTGAAGAATAGAGATAGCTAAAGTTCTAGCTTATGAGTCCACTGAAAGCAAAATCTATCAGCCAAGGAGGGTGGCATGGAGACATAACGACGGTAAGGATAGGGAGATTGGGATCTGAGAGCAAGGATACATCGAAAAATCTATGAAGTTTGGTTGATTTTTGAGGCAGGAATGCTTTGATGTGTGCTACCAAGAAACCAGAAGTTGAATTGGTTGGGAATTAGCAGGACAAATATTTAAAGTATTGGCGCCTTCGTTAAAATATATATCATATTTCCACAACACTTGGATAAGATAAAAGTTAAATACTTTGCTCTCCAGCTAGTCTGCTCTTAGCCAACAATACAACATCCCCATGTTCTCTCCTTCTCACCTGCATCGCCTATTCGCCTAAAGGAACTACTTTTCGATTTAGTAGTACCTCCAACAGATACGCCCACTCGTCCCCATATCTCTCCTCCCCCAATTCTCCTATTTCACAGCCCAACTCTCTTACAAACTTAACCGTCTAGCCACCTCCCTATAGTTCCTAGAAACAATTCTAGGCTAGGAACCACAGAATGCAGATGCTCATTTCTTAAGAGCAAGGGTCATGATAAAAATGCATCGAGAACATGAAGCGATTTAGGATCTAAAGATGGGTTTGAATACAGACCCGAATAATTTATCAGCAAGGTATTTGCTGGAAGAGATATCAGGACAGAGGGGGACACACAGCTTGGCTCTAAAACATCCAGCTTAGAAATAAACTACTCAGTCTGGATAACTGAAATGTCCCGGCGCAGCATTCTATCCCAAACCTTCAGGATCCCAGATTTCTTCGACGAGATTCACTGAAAATGTATTCTCAATCAATAAGAACAAGGATCCAGCTGCTTCTGCAGTGATACAGAGGACAAACAACAATAGGAGAGTGTCTCGTCCTCTTGAAGGATCCCCGATAGCTGACTACGTCACTAAAAACATCCATATCTTTGAAAGCGACCAAAGCAGTGATTAGGAGGACATGGATGAAGTTGCTCCTCTAGAATCCCTAAAAAAATTGGAACGCTCACTTTCGATGTTTCATGTCGATCAAAGCAGCGCAAAAAGCAAACAGAGTAGTCTGCACAGAGCGAACTCAATCCTGAAAAACGGTAGAAACGGTGGAGTGAAGTCCACAGACACGGGTCTAATCAAGAAAAAAGACAGTCGTGTGAGATTCATGGATTGAGTGGAGGATTCAGCCTCCCTGATGTTAGTTTTATATCTTCTACTTACTGATTACTTCTGTTATGGAGTAGGTGTTAGACAATTTATATGTTTGTATCGATGGGTGAGGCAGTACCTGCGGAATTATATGTGTGTGCTTACAGGTATTTGGTCGAGATATTCAACAAAGGAGTAAATAAAAACCAGAAGATACATAAAGCATTGACTATTTGACTCCCAGGAGGACACCGTCCCTACTTCAACTTGCTGCCAATCATGATGTCGAAGCACGAGGACTTGGGGGCTGTGTCAATGCAGTCTTAATACCAGTTAGCTATTTATACTGCTTGAAGGCGTAGTTTATCGTCCTCGAAAGATCTTTGTTCTGTTCCTCGGGCAAGTCATAATATCTGCAGTATCTTCCCACTACGATCCTCACCGTTTTGGTTGGAACTCCAAGCATTATCATATTGTGGCAGAATGAAGCCATTTGGCTCAGAATCAGGTTTTTCTAACGTGTCAGGATTTACTGTTGATTCTAACCCTTTTGCCCTGATGCTAATTTAAGCTATTCGTGAGTAGACTAGAATATAGCTGCCTCCCAGAAATCACTATTCTTCCAGAGTTGATGGTCTGCCAGTCTGATATAGAGAAGTCTGGTGGGCTTCTGTGTTGATGCAGAGGTATTAGAAATAGTTGGCGAAGTGGCATCTCCGAGTTAAAGCTTGAGCTCTTCGACGAGTGTCTTGTGGCAGAACATGAGAGTATTGAGCTTTCTGATGGTATAGACATCTTTCTTTTGGATAGCCTAACAATTTCGAAATAATTTTGATAGATGTCGATCGTACCTTGTTGATAACTAGCTCGATCATGAGAGCCTCGGTGTCGTATGCATTGGAACTCAACTCCAAGTTAAACATACTACCATAATGTCTGCAGCTCAGGTAAAAGAATTGTCTGTTGGGTTCGCACTCGATCAGTTTCTCAAGCTACTGCAGAGTTTCTACTCCTACTTCTTCCTATTTCCAGCAAGCAGTCACTATATTGAAGACCGAGACAAACTGCTCAAGCTGGGCCTCGTTGATCCCTGTACACTGGGCAACGGGGCTGCGTTTGTATAGACTTTCGACAAGTATTCTAATATCTTTGTTTCTCTGTGAGTTTGCAAAAATATAAAGATAGAGTTTGTAATGGTTTTAAACTTTATGTGTTTTACGTCGAACTCGATGATGCGATCGAATTATTTGGAGATGATCCTCCTAAGGGAGTGGTGCATGAAAGTGCCATTTTCGTATAGGAGTTCAGGCGCGTGCTTGGGAGTACTTGTAGTGTTCTTCTTGATGAAGTTCAGGATGTCTACTTCGCATTTGACTCCTTCCATTTGCTGTACATTGATCACATTTTGTTTACGTTGAGGTTTATTTTTACGCTACTGATGTTGGTGATGTCGTAGTCGAAGTTCTTGGTCATGGAAGTCTCGAAAACCAGAATCTTCATGATCGTATCCACCTGTTTGTCGATCCTGGTTGCTTCGTGTTACTCGTACTTCTTCATGATAGCGTCGATCTCCTTGTAATATATTTCCAAGAACTCGTTGTATTCTTTGGCAGCTAGCTTGTACACTTGTTCGTATTCTCTGGTTTACTTTTCGACCTCCTTTGTCTTAGCATTCTGCTTCTGCCTTTTGTCAGTCGTGAACTCCACTGACACTTTAGCGATCTCGTTCAGAATTTGTTGTTACTACCGCTATTTCTAGCTGGCCTGGAACCGCATCTTGGATTTTGCGACTGTGTCAATAAGAAGTTGCATGTCTTTTTAGAATCTCCGTGCATCTTTTTCCATTTTCTTGATTTCGTTATTCTGAGTCGTCAGCACTTCCCGCAACATCGACATTACTTACTCTCGCAGAGATTGCGCAAACACACGCACCTGTTAGGCGCGCCGAATATTGCTGGTTTTAAAGGCGGAATAAGTCAAAGAAGTACAGCTAGTCGTTATATGTCAAATTAACATCCTCATTTATAAAATGATTCGTACCTGTTCTCCACGATGTACTTGTCCAGAAGTTTGGAGACACCCTCAATGCTACGTGCGTAGTTCTCTTCGATTTCGATTCTTTTGAAGACTGCGTTAGTGAAGTCTTAGAGTTCTTTACGGCGGTCAGTGCTTTGCTTGATAACAATATCGAGTTTGTCCTTCGAGGAATTATTATGTGATGTGAGGATGGAGGATGGTACCCATAAAGCCTCGCTGTAGGAGTTGTGGATTTTAGTGTGTTTGAAGAGATCTGTTTGCTGGGTATTTTGCATGGGGTCTGGATGGTTTTTAGGTGAGGGGAGGGGTATGAATGATAGTATGTATGTATAATTGAGATGGGTGTCGGGGAATAAATGCTATTTGGGGTATTTAGTATTGTGGTCACCTTGACGAAGAAAATTAATACTTTTTATGAACAGATATGATGGGTGTGTTTGAAGTTGCGAGACTGAGAAGATGGCCAGGGATTCCACGTATAATCTCTCTGGCAATAATTCTATTTCATTAGGCCCAAGCATATTCAAAACTAATCACTCAGAGTATTGCAATCATCGCATTCAAACCATCCATACCTCCTCCCGGCTCTTATATATTAAATTCAATTATTTACAATTCAATGTACAAACTCGCACTTCTCTCCCTTCTCTTCGCCCTCATGCATGCCCACTACTCCCAAGATCTCATCGACAAATACAGCATCCAAATCCTCCAATCCTCATAAAACTCCAACCCTCCTAGCAAGGGTAGTTCCGTTAAGGTTCACTATACTGGTACTCTCCTCAACGGCAAGAAGTTCGACTCCAGCAAGGACAGGAACTCCCCTTTCGAATTCAGAGTCGGCACCGGCTCTGTAATCACCTGCTGGGATGAAGTTGTTTCGAATATGTCGGTGGGCGACCACATCATTGTGACATGCCCTTCCCATACTGCTTACGGTTCTAGGGGCGTTGGCCCGATCCCAGCAAATAGCGACCTTAAATTTGAGATCGAGAGACTGGGCTGATGGTAACTTGTGATTTTGATGGAAATGTGTGAATGTATTATGGGATGGAACTGTTTGGATATTAGATAAGGCTGTATGATAGCCACTCGTATTTGAGGGAGCCCAGGTACAGCATAGAACAGTACAAAGCATTAATTATAATTCTCTAACACCTCTGAACCTACCAACACACAAACTCAAACACCTCTGTAATCTTATTCTCAACCTATAAACTATTTAAAAAGAACAACAACCAATAGCCTCAGAGTTGGCATCATCGATATCTAATGACCAAGGATTCCGCACCCTCCCCAAAAACTCACGGATCCCTCAGCACCATCTTTGCGCTCGTCAACAGCATGATCGGGGGCACAATGCTCACACTTCCTCTTCTCTTCCGTGACTCCGGCATCATCACCAGCTTCATCGTCCTCGTCCTCTCTGGTCTTATTTCCAGGAAGACATGTGATATCTACATCACACATCTAACCGAAGAAGATAATGACATACAAGATAGCATAAAGCGCATCCTCAAAGGCAGGTGGTATGAATTCTTTTGCCTAATTACTGGTATCTACCTCATCATGTTGAATGTCCTTTACATCGTGCTCATAAACGACCAACTCTACAACATCATCGACTTCATACTTGGGTTCAGTAACAAATCTGGAGCTCTTGCCCCCAAGAATCAATTCACATTTTCTTCGATATCTTTACAGTGGCTAGCAGTATTCACCTTTATCCCTCTTTTCCTCATGCTGCTCATTAAAAACCTCAATATCATCGTGAAACTAACTGCGGTGGGCGTGTGGTCTGTTTTCGTGTATTTTGCGTTCATCGCATACGTTTTTATCGATGGCTTCAAAGACATCCATCTCAATGAGATTAAGATGTTCTCTTGGGATATTGGAAACTTAGCAGGCACTGCTGCTTTGGCCTTCACGATTCATACTGTGGTAGCACCGATAATGAAAGTCAATAAAGACCAGAAGCACAACTCACGAGATCTAGCCATCTCCTACCTTATGGGCACTGTTATTTATGCCTTCATCGGGGTCTGTGGATGCATGGCAATTTACAGTAATTTCCTTTGTAAATATATATTCGACAACGATTATAGAAAAACCACGATGCGCACATGGAGCACAGACTGTTATCGACTGCTTCCCCTCGAATCAGTGGCAACCTCTGGTGGTAAGTATCATGTATTTGATGGGACTTGTGACGGTCTTCCCTTGCTTTATGGATGTATCCCGCCAGCGACTCTTCAAAGCCTTCACTGCTGCTCCTATATCTGACAAGGCACGCAATATATTCAACCTCGGCTTTTTGTGTGTAGCCTTCCTCTTCGAAATACTTGCTCCGTATATTAAACTTTCTGATATTATGAACTTCAATGGGGCCATCTTCTGCTTCTTCTTTGTTTATTTGATTCCAATCGCTTTGCATATGAAGTGCTACCATGGGACTGATGCTCTGCGCGCCTCCTTGATGACCAGCTAAGGCAGTTCGCTGCTGGAGAACAAGCCAATGGATGGCAGCTGCGGACATGCTGCAAAAGACATATCTTATTTGCCGCAATGGGCTCGTTCGTTTGTGTATACTATACTGATTGTGATCGGCCTTGCGACTATGATCTACGGAGTATACTCCAGCATAAAAATCTTTATGTGAATCGACAACTGATTAGATGGATGATCAAAGTGAGTATAAATGATTTTGTTTAGTTTTAGCAGAGAATTGAGATCAAATTGGTTATGCCTCAATCACAAACTTACTTATGCAGAATGATAATTATAAGTCACAGGGGGGAATCCATTTCGGCATACTTTGTGCTGTTCAGAACCTGCCACCCTAATAGGTAAGGCAGAGAATACCGGCACAGTTCCCTCAGTGCTACACATTCTCCTCTGTTCAGTTGGATCTGATAAGTCACATATTTCTCATCTTTATCTGCCACTTTCTTCTCAGAGATTTCAAAACTCTGAATCGTGTTATGAATAACACCCAAGTTGCTATTTTGCTTGCCCTGCTCCGTCAAGGGAGAGTGCATCTCGAAGATTATATTGCCTCCTTCGGCTTCTCGCAGGAGGGTTAGGGTCTTGGGTGAACCAGGTGAAGAAGTGTACTAGAGTTCTGGCATGAATAATCAAGATATGTGGTTAGGTTTTGTTACTGAGATTGAAAGGCTTGCAGGCGATCACTTCGTCCGATAGCCCTATTATGTACCCAAGGTTAGAAGGACCTGTAGCGAAAACAATTTTCTTTTGCCAAAGAATACTAAATTTGTCAGTGCCTGGTTCTTTTGCTATTGGCATCATTTCGAAAAGCATGGCTCCAGACTTCCTCGCACTTATATATTCTGCTTTTTACTGGAAAGAAGCTTTAAGAGGTACGACCGAGAGGCAGTAGTTGTTCTGGAAAATGGTGAAGGGTTTTATGAGAAGTTTTTTGTTGTTGTGGACGACTGGAATGATTTGGGATTATGGTGGATATGGTTGGGCATGATGAAAGTGTGTTTGTACATTTGGATTGGCAGAAAGTGAAGATGTGGGGAGTGAAGAGATTGGGTCTGATCATTGAGGATGGGATTGGGATAAAAAAGGGCAAGGTAGATGTTTATAGTGGGTGATGGGAATGAATAGTATTTTAATGATGAAAAAGTATGTTGGATGCTAATGATGGGATGCACTTTGAGTTGTCCTTGAGTTCCTGACTCAAACAATGCTCATAAAATAGTCAATAGATATCTAATCTAAATGTTGCTGATTAATCTGGAATCTAATTGTATTTGCCTAATATCGGTTTCTAAAGTTTAATTATTTTCTCCCATTCGTTATTCTCTCATCTCTATTTTCTCCCACTCTCCATCAGCACTCATCTTAAGTGCCACTTCTTCATATCTTCTTGTACTGATTTAAGTTGGATCCTGACACTACTCCGCCTGTGCTACCATTACTCACGTATTTCAACCCTGGAGATGTTGGTTTGCTGTAGTCGATCTTCTAGTACCGAACCTTCGGCGAAAGGTATGTCAATCCACTGTTACTCATGCTCGGTTTTATATATTTCTGGTCCTAAATCTTGGCGTTCATACGGCTACCCGTTGTCCCCGTACTCAGTGATGAATTGGTTGTTGGACTAGTAGGTTTTCTCGTGTCGTGACAGGTATCTATTATGCTGGGCTTCTTGTTATTAGATAATACTGCCGTAGTTTTGTTCGTGAAACTGTCAGTTCCCGGAAACCCCATCGCTGGGCTGCTGGGTCTGTATGCGGGGCTTCGCGCCAGTTGCTTCTCACCATTATGCCCCTGGTAACCACTAGAGGTCTACTTGTTGACAAAACTGCTTGTTCTTTGATTAGATGTCGTAGTTCCCAGGTTTGCTGCACTTGTAGATACTGCTCCCAACTATTTCCTATCTTCCTTCAGTGATTCGTATATCAAGTTCCGGTAGTCTTTGGTTGTAAGCTTCTCCTCGTCATTTTTAATTACGAAAACATTTTTGGCGATATTTTAATTTCCTCTGCCTTGGAAGTCTTTTACGTAGGGATGCTTTAGGAGTTTGTCGGCTGTTAATCTTTTGGATGGGTTGAACTATAGAAGCTTATACACGAGATCGATAAGGGGCTAGGTAGCATAAGGAAACCATTATTTAGCTGTTTTAACTTTCACAGAAGGTATTGATTAAACCATGGACCTCGCTAGGTCGCTCTTAATGGAATCAATATCTTATGAAGAAGGCCTCCCAGTGAATGAGAGTATCTTTTCAAGCTGATTGAGGGTGGAGTTTCCTGGGAAAAGAGGCTTGCCCAAGATCATCTCAGCGATAATACAGCCAAGACTCCACATGTCTACTTCTTTGGTATAATCGTTGGAACCTAGCAGTATCTCTGGAGCTCGGTACCATCTGGTGGCAACATACTCGGTGAGAACAGGACAGGTGCGATCATTTTTGGCGATGGAACGCACAAGTCCGAAGTCGCAGACTTTGACAAAACACTCTGAGTTGAGTAGAATATTGGAAGGTTTGAGATCTCGGTGAATGACTTCTCCACTATGGAGGTACCTGAGGGAGAGTGCAATCTGGTAGACGACGTATTGTTTGTGGATGTCTTGGAGTATGTTCTACCTATGTTTAAGCATTTAAGTTTTGGATTAGAGTCCTGAGATGTGTGCGTTACAGAACTGTAAATAAAACCAATTCACTTCTGATTATTTTTAAAGAAGAAAGCCAAAACTACAAAATCTATATGTCCGACAGGCTCTAAGGCTCTCTGCCCATCGATTGCAAATTCTACTCCTTCTCATACACTCCCTAAAACAAAGAAAGACAGACAGCCCACTGTCCAAAACTTATGTATCTCTCATACCTGATGACTTTGTGCAGATCGGCCTCCATGAACTCGAACACCAAGTACATGTCCTTGTCGTTCTAAGCACGAAACACATTATGCAGTTTTATGATGTTGTCATGCTAGAACTGCCGCAGGAACATGATCTCCCGGTACGTGCGCTGGGCATCCGTCGAGTGCTGGAAGGCGTCGAATATTTTTTTGAGAGCAAGGACTGCTTGGTTCTTTTTGTCCTGTACTTTCCAGACATGCCCGTAGGCGCCACTGCCTATTTTTTTGAGGATATCATATCGCTTGAGGATGTGTGGTTATATTTATTCGGTCATGTTTGGGTGTTGTTGTGAGAGGGAGTGGGTGATGGAGTATAATGATATAGTTATAAATATGTATGGATAATGAGATGGAGTTTTTAATAAGGGAGTGTTATCATGTCGTATTCACTATAATAACAGAGGCAATCTTGATGGCTTATTTTCCAAAATTATAGGATCAAAGCCAGAGGCTCAGTAAATACAAGCAGCAGAACTTAAAACCGTACCTGCCTCCATATCTCTTCACTTCTACTCCTCTCCACTATATTACCAACATTTGTCTTCTTCGTGCCGATTTTCGTATTCTAAAAATATTCGCAATCGTATTTTACTCCCTAGCTCACACTATGAGCTAAGAATCAAACCCAACCTACACAGAACTGCTTCGCTGCCTTAGTAACTAACTACATACGAACAGAGCCTCAGGTGATATATTCAAATACTCTCATTTTTGTCATAAATAATATATCTTCCCATGCAGTTTTCCCTTCATTTGATCGCCTGCTCTAGTAGCTTCTCTCTGATCTTATGCAGAACGACTAATTGCTATTGGCCAGGATTTACTTGTTTCTCGATCTCGTCAATCACTCCACTATAAATTCTATCCACTGCTTCCTTCCTACCATCTCCGATATCATTGATAGCCTTTCGGATCAGCATTAAGTTCATCCCGTACTTCTGCAGCTCTCCTCGGTTCTGCTTGTTTGCCAAATTGCTCATACCCTTTTCGTAAAGTGACTTGAGCTCGCTGACGATGGTGTCTTTGGATTATTTACGGTACTTGCATCTGAGTTCGAGCCAGAGCCTGTTAAGAGCAAGGTACAGTGCAGAGTGTTCTTTAATAACAGGGAACCTCTGGTACACTTCTACTCCCTTCCTGAGGAATTATTCACAGGCATCAAATCTTTTGAGTTGGTAGGATATCACAAAACAGTCATTCGACAATTGCGCGATACTCTCGATGAACCCTTTGATAATCTACTTCATCCCGTTGGCTTTTATCTCAGATATTTATTTTTGCTTGCTGCGACCATGACCTATATCTTCAGAAGCCATATCGATAGGTTTCTATTCATTATCTTTTACAGTTTCTTGGCTTTTCAAAAATTCCTGGAAGTTTCTAAGCTCAAACGACAACACATCGTTATAGCTGCTGATAGCTCTTTGGAGACACTTTAGTGCTTATTCAGGTCTGGTTGATTTGAGATAACTTCCAAACTTTTTGTCCAGAGTTCCTTGCATATATGATTTTGTATGGGGTTATTTAATCAAAGTCAGTTTCTTGTAGGCTTATTTGTACTGGTTCTCTTTGTGCTGTTGGGACAGTTGACCTTCTTTGGCATGCCCTGGTGCTCGCTCGATTTATAGAATATCTGCTTCAATCATAAGATGCGGGAGTTATCGAATCAACATATTTTGTTTGATATACTGAGCATGTGCGAATGGTAGTTTGTTGCTGGCCACGCTGCCCAGGACGAATTTATAGAATAGTTACTGGTCGCGGATGTTTAGAGTACATACTCTTTAAGTTGCTTATTGAAGAGCCTGTAGTTGTTTCGTCGGGGCATTAGCACGGTAGTTCTAAATGAGTTGTTTGAGGAGTTGGGGGTTAGGAAGTGGAGAAGTGCTGAAGGGAGCAGAGAGCCGAAGAGTAGGCACGGGCAAAAGGAAGGAAAGGCATGTGGCTTTTCTAATCGAATCAAGGGAAACGAACATTGTAGTTTGGGATTGAGGAGAAATGATAAGTGATGATATTTAATGAATGATGTAGTTAGGCAGAGTAGATGGGGCCTGCATACATTCTCGATGCTTAGGCATGGATAAATATTAACGATAAGTGATTTCTTTCATTTTCATATATTGCAGAGTAGTTTCCATTTGATTTCCCAACAAATAAAAATATTCATTACAGGCATTTACACTCTCGTGCTTCATAATCATATCGCATAGAAGTTACAATCCTTCATCACTCCCAATAAAATCAAATGTCGTCCAATACGGGCAACTTCCTCTTAGCCAAGACTGAACTCGGTAAGCCCAGGCCAGGCTTCCATGAACTCCCTACGGATGGCCATATCTATGGCCGAGAGCCTGAGAAGGATAAGTATGGCGCTAGAGAAGGTATCACATCAATCGAAATCGAAATAACATATATGCCTCAATATTATCCATTCATTCCTTCCTTCTCCTTTCATCTGAATCATCAAGTCTTTTCCCTTTTTTTGTACAGTCATCTCGAATTGGGAGTACCACAAACCCTCGGGAATTGAATAGCCTTCCAAGGATTTTAAGGCACTTAATAGGATTGCTGCCACTAATGGATGCACCAATTCCAAGGTATTTTCTCCTAGTGACCAATCTATTGCATTTACGTATACCTAGGATCTTACCAAATTCCGACAACAATCAGATGCCAGGGTGAAAGTCAAGGAAGGCCAGAAGTTCTACGACATTAGTCTCCCTCCAGAAGAATTCGTTTTCGGTATTCCTAACAGGTTCGTTACCTTTTTTAAATTATCGAAAACCACTCTCTTTATCCTCCTCATAGGCCATCAACACCCATCAAGAATGTTATATGCAACACTTACGCGAAGGACAGTCTCGACCAGATGATGGAGCGAGAGGCTGTGCTAAAAGTCCTGAATGTACCATTCTTTCCAGAAAATAACTACTCACTTGTGTATAAATATCTAGTAACCTCAACAAAATATCCCGCACGTGGCTCAGAAGAAGGATCACAAGCATTACGTGAATAGGAAGGAAGAAATCGAGAGGAATAACTTCAAGCTGAGCAAGTTCACGAATGTTTAGTCCAAAATTAAGCCCTTAATGGGCAAAGGTCAGCTGAATACTGTTGGACAACAGCTTCAGAACACTCAAACCGAATGACAACGACTATACTGATAAAAATGTTTCATTAAATATAGGCATCGCCTTTTTTATAACATTCCTTTTTTGGTAAGCGGTCAAGAACCAAATTTGAAGTATAAATATACTGCATATGATTCAAAGAGTCATCTGCGTTATTCACACGAGGGAAGATGTGTTTATAGGAAGGTGGTGTGGATGATGATTCATATATTTGGATCATTTTAGATGGTCCAGCTCTTGGACAGCTTTAAGGAAAGACCTGCAGCTAACTTTGTCTAGGATGGTATTATCATATTCTTTGGCTTTCGCGAAGAGAGCTTAGAACTTGCCTCGTTTGTACATAAAACCAATTCTCTCGAAGATTTCCTTGATTTCGAGTTTATCTCGTTTCAGATCAAAATCCTCTTCAGAGATACCCAAATCGCTATAGGACGAAGGGAATAGCAACTCCACTGCTCGACATTCTTATCCGTAATTCTAAGGCGTTGCTTATACAAAAAATAAAGGAATTTTCAATTACGTTTGGGTCGGCCACACTGGCATTTTTTGGTTTCTGGATATCTGTTCTAATGGATGGCACACCAAAAACTCGGCCCTCATCCCCAGGTTTTGGGGTGTTTCGGAATCCCGGCTTCGTTGCTCGACCGATATCTGGGTCAGTCTCGACGTCCTTGAAAGTTGCTTCGCCAGTAAGACATTTTCCTGCATCCCACTCATTGGGTTCGTGACGTACTCCAAAGACAAAGTCCGGTGGCAAATCCTTATTTTGCCCAAGATTTCGAGGTTTGCCGAGTTTATCGTCTTTCAGATTGACGAAATCATTGTAGTTTGTTTTCACGAACATCGTGGGGTTAAAAGAATCAGGTTGCGATTCAGGGTGCATGACTTTGTATATCTCCTTATCTACTGGATTCTTTTCCACTTTACCAAATCTGAAATCGGCAGGATCGACATTCCAGTTGAACTCACGATTTTTTTGCTGCCCGGGTTCATAAGAACCATGTGATTTCAAGTACATTTTCTTAACCTTATCGATTTAATCCATAAACTCGTCAGGACAGACTGTCTCCTTGGCTGAATATTGATTTTTATCAGTGGGCTTGCCGTAGCTAAACTGAGGATCATGCACTATCGTTTAGGGAAGGTTATAGTTTCGTGTGATGCTTTGGCCCAAAGGTTCACGAATGGAAGATCCATATTTGGATTCTTTGATCTCGTTGATATATCCGATAACTCCAGGTTTATGGCCTGCTGCTAAGACTTCACCTGTCTTCTCAGATTTCTCGGTAGGCAGACCATACGTATGGGTGACGGATGGCAGTGGATCGTATACTGTTCCATAATGTGGCTGTGGAATAGGATAACAGTTGCAGAAAATGAAGAGAAAGTTGGTGTTGAAAAAGGTTAAGTTACGATGGTAACACCACTGCGTTCTTTGAAGGACTTGCGATATTTAAGTATTTCTTCGGGAGTAGGAGGAGCTTTGAAGGCTGGCTGGAGACACTCAGCAGCACATTCCATGGCAGAATCCTTTTTGAGACCAGCCTAAAGAGAGTAATGGTTGGAGAAGGGGGAATATGTAGGTTGAGATGTGTACGGGATCGTATTTAGGGAATGGTTCGTAGATCTTGGACATACTTGTAGAAGATTGTTAAATGGACTGTTGTGCTGTTATATAATTTCCTAAAGAAACAGTGACTATTGGAATGAGTGGGATGAGATTTATTGGTTGGTTCTGTTTGAGAGTGTGATATGGAAAACTATATGTCCAACAAGTATGCTCAAGCAGAAGAAAAATAAACTGATGTGGAGCGCAAATAGGCATCGGCTACCTTAAATATTGAGTCTGTTATATCCTCCTATACATGCTTGATGATCATTCTTCATTCCGAAATCTTTATCGACCCATCATTTACTCTCAGTCAAAAATATGAAAACCCATCCTTCTTCGACACCACTAGCATACAAATACATTAAATAAATATATTAAAACACATCCTCTCTTTCCCAGCCATCTCAACCCTTGACTCTCTGTGACAGCCACCCACTATAAGATGTATGGATGTCTCCACTTGAACATTTTTTGCTTGCGACTGTTAGTTTTTGTTTTCTTCCAACTTTACAAGTGGTCTGATCCATTTTTCTGGTTTCGCTACCTAATGGATTTGACCATGTAGAAACATTGGATTGCTGTTAGTATACTTATTTATCTGGGTGCTCGACTCTCTGATATATTTTCCTACTTTATTGTTCCCCGTAATATTCACAGAATGCACTATTGAGAAAGGCATTCTGTTGCTCATATGTTGTTGTCTTAATTGTTCCACTTAAGCAGCTATGTGTCTCTTAAGAGGATCTGATGCAGCTTTTTTTATCTTAGTAGTTCTTTTTGGAGATTTAGAGTTTCCCATGAGGAGCTGACATAATTGCTTCTGACTTTAATATAGCTTTCTAGATGCTGCTTCTGCTGCTTTTTGTGGTATCGGAAGAAGGGTCAACAATATCATTGTGCCTAAACCTGGGTTTAGATTGACTATATGAAAGACTGTTTTCTTGATATGGAAAAGGGAGTAACGTCTCTGATTTGAAATTATATACAGATGGTCGGGGAAGAGAGGTGGCACGATGATTAAGAAAGGAGCTGGACAGTACTGCCTCCACAGAGAGCCTCGAGAGAGGATTTGGATCAAGACATTTCTTTAGTAAATCAACAGCAGATGCAGGTATTTTCTTTTATAGTTTAGATAGCTACTACTCAATGTTACAAACTTTATTTCTCATTAATATCTATCTCTAATTGCCTCCAGTAAAGAGATGTCTGTGAGAAAACAGCACATACATCACTACTCCCGCACTGAACACATCGCATACTGGATCTAGACGATCTTCAGCTTCTCTCAGCAACATTACTTCTGGAGCTACGAAGCCAGGAGTCCCACATTTCATGTGCAGGTAGTTTTTGCGGTGTGCAAAATCTGCTAAACCAAAGTCCAGGATAGCAAGTGTACCACACTTTGAATCAGTAAAAATGAGATTTTCAAGCTTGAGATCTCTATGGAATATATTGAGTTTTTTTAGGTGACTGAGACCGCTGAAAATATTTACCAACAGGTCTCGAACCTTCGGAATTGAGAAGAATTGCTGGTCATTCTGTAATTTATCACTAAGGGTTGGGCCTTAAAAGAGCTACATAACCAAATAAAGACTATTGGAGGTCTAGTAGACCCCATAAAGGGATACGATGTTAGGGTGTCTGCCTATTTTTCGCATGATTTAAACCTCGAGGCGGATCGGTTTCTGTAGATAAGAAATTAAGTCAGAGGGTTGGAGATTTGGAGTTGTACTGTATGTTTCGGGTCTTTCTTGGAAACCGCCTTGACAGCAAAGTCTTTGCCAGACTAGTTGCTAAAGATTCTGTAGACACAGGCGAAGGAACCTTACCCAATTTTATTTACTGTTTTGAAACACTCATGAAACCCTTTATGATTGATCTTGGAACGAAGGATACCTCTAATCTTTGTCTTCTGTTCTGGATCCGCAGGGAGGAGCACGAGTGTGTGTTCAGGCGATTCAATACCAATACCATAGTCGTTACCCGCAAACACAGAATTCTGGGCTACAAATTAAAAGATAAAGGGGGGAAGAGAGTTAGGGTGAAAGGGCCAGAGTTACTTGATGCCAGAGCACCTGGTACTGGCAGTTTTCGTCAAGCTTTAGGAGAAGGGATCTGTGATCCTGTTGGAAAATGGAGAGAGAATCGAAGGAGAAGAGAAGGGTAGAGAGTAAGAGCTTGCCTTAGATATGGACCATGACATTTTGGAAGTATCTGTCAGAATTAGTTGAATTCATAGGATCAAGATGTTTTTGATTCTGAAGAGAGTTGTTTTTGTGCTGAGTGTTTAATAATTTGGCGAATATACGAGCGGTTAGATAAAAAGAGAGATATCTGTATCCTTATTTTGGGTATTATTACAATTCTTATTAAGAGAGTGTTGGGAGCTCATGGCTGGCCCCGAATCACATAATTATTAATTTTATTCAATCTATCTACACATTAGTCCCGACGAACTCTGCTGCCAATCTTCTTACTTTTAAAGTCTACACCTCAGTCCAGTAACAATTTTACCCATTAACTCCCATTTACCTATTTTTCCTACAATTATGTCCGAACCTTCTCAACATTATATTCACATTTGTACCGCCCCCTTTATTGCGACTCACACCTAACAAAACAAATTGCCAAATTAAACAGTATGTTTTCCTATTCCTCGTAAGATCACACATATTCTTTGCAGCGCTATCTACTCACACGAATAAAAACAGACAGGAGGCATTATTTACATGTATCATATGTGAACATCAGTTGGAAAGTAACCAGGATTCTACAGGCAAGAGCTCTGGGACTAGAAATGACATTTACTAAAATATGCTTCAGAACCAAATACTTTACTACAAAACTAGTCGAAGTTCGATAACATCATTAATCGACCAGTACACATCAACACACATCTAGCAATGCATGCAGCGTAGTCTCGATCGATCATATCTAATTTATGGGTGCTAGATTATTAAAGGCATTCATTTCTTAGCCAACTTCTGAATATATCTGTAATGTGGCAAATGCCAAATTGTATCCTGGATCTCAGACTGGGTGATCCCTGAACCCTTCAATCAACAACAACAATCTGATCTTAGTTGACCAGTGTGCCTGTAAATGTTGTTGGGATCGTTTTGCATGAATGCTGTATGCTTGGAGACAATACCAATAAGTGGCTACAATGCGTCGACGACATGCATTCAACTATAAAGAAGATGACAGGATATCTTAGAATATAAATTGAAATTTGTATTCAATTGTGTGTAATCCTTCCTCACTCCCACTCTAAACTGCTATTTCCCATTTTACTATCTTCCTCATATTTTACCATTCACACTCTGTTCTCACCACTATTCGCAGTCTCCGCCTTCAAAATATGTCTTCATCAATTCATTTTTTAATCTTTCGTGTACCCCTATCGGCAACTCTACTGTCAATATTCCTTTCTTTTTCTTCATAATGAATACCTTCAAAGAGTCCACCAGCTTATCCACATACAGACTTTGATCCATCTAAAGCACTTAAAGCCTCGGCATCGAAATCGCTACTCTGATGTTTATTGCTGTTTCGAAGCACATGTCCAAGGCTGATATTAGGGCTTTATGGATCAGATGATCTTTGAGAACATTTTTTCGAAGATCAGGCATTACTGCTAGGACAAGGGTATTGAAGCGTCCGGACTACAAAGCGATTTTAAGGGCAGTTCCTGGTTTAACTGAATGTTTTTATTGGAGTTGGAGGATGGCCTGTTTGGAGGCAGCAGTCTGTAGGAGTTCTTCATAAGGATCGACAGCAGAAGACAGTTTGTGATCGGTAAGCACAAGCAGAGCATCAGCTTTACCAACAATTTGCTCAGCGAGATTAAGTTTGATCTAGCCTATTTCTAGGAACTCGTTTTCGACTTCTGCGTTTTGGTATTTGTAGAAGCACATGCTGAGTGATGGTTTGGTAGGTATTTCTGGTAGGTTTAACTATAATATTTTGATGATAAACTTGTAACAATTGATGCTCAGAAGTTGTTTATGGGGTTCTAGCTCTACTTCAACTGCTAACGCGTCTCCATATATGAAGCCTCAAAATATCAGAATCTCATATGTTAGGTTAGATATCCATTGCTCAGAATAAATAAAGTCTTTCGCGTTCTCTTTCTTGTTAATCAATCTAACATGAAAATAAAACATCACCTCATATTGACGACCATCTTCACCTTGACGTTGGCCTACCTGACTAACAAACAAGCTCATGAATGCATCCAGGCTGCAGCCAACAAAACTCACATGTGTTTCCCTTATCTAGACACTTGTTTCCATAAAAATGAGTGCATTTCTGAGTTTTAAGAAGGAGTAGAATGCTAGTTTCCCTCGAACGACTACATTTTCAATGGAAATTGTTTTAAGTAATGGGCAGCTAGGTCTCAACATAGCAAGAATCTTATTGGCTGCATAATAAAAGAGTGTGGCTTAGACGTAAACAGTGCTGTGGGATTTAAAAATCTCTATGCCTGCGAAGAGAATATGTTGAAATCGGAGGTGGTGGAATGTGGAGAGGAATGCGAAAAAGAGTTGGCAAGGGTGAAGGAGTGCATATTGCAGGAGTAAGTTGACAAATGCTATTCTGAGTACAGGTTCCAAAACGAATAAGCGCGCAACCTGATCAAAAGGATCAAAGACAGATGTTTTGTGGAATCTTCTGGCCAAGGAAACAAGCAGGCAAGGACAGCGCAAGAACTCTCAAGTACTGAAGACAACGCAGAACGACAGCAAAAAAGTGCAGCTCCAGGCCATGAACAACCTTCAGAATTATGAAAAATACATAGATGATATATTATTGAATGTGCAGTAGCAAGTATTGCAATAGAAATCAAATCAAAATTCGTCGTCGATCGTCTCAATCAGAAATAGCGATAAATATTGCCTCTCGGATTTCCATAAATGTCGCCTCCTCGGACTGCGTTTCTCTTGTGCAAGTAACTCTGTGAGCTTGAGCAACCCAACCCATATCCAGGTTCTGTGTATTCATATACAGACAACTGATGAGGTAATTGTTTTCCCATAGTTCCATAACCAGATTTTCTGTAGGAAACTGGTATCTGTCGAGGGTCAATATTAGAATAAGGATAACCCATCATCTTAGACGCGTATTGGTCATGATAGTCGAGATCAGGGGCTCTGGGGTACATGGTGTAGTTACGAGGTCGATGGTGAGGTTCATAAACATCATGACATCTATAGCCCTTTGTTTGGGGAGAAGGACCTTTTTCCTGCATATAAAACTAATCTTGGTTGAGATTATAGTGGTTTTCGATTTCATGTTTTTTGCAGAATTTCCCTCCGGGCATACGGAAGTATTCTTTGGGAAGTCTTGCATTCTCGTCACCATAGGCAATTTATGGTCTCCACATCTGCTGATGTTCTCCTTGAGTACCAGAGTATTGATGAGGGACTGTCTTTCTCGTAGTATAGCATAAGGACTCATAGTAAGGATCTCTTCTTCGGTTTTACGAACAGTTCTTTCCCTACTTCAGTCCATCTCGGGGACCTAATGGCGCCATTACTGGTTTCCTGACATGGATATTTTTTGGGTAGACTTGTGGTTGTCTATCCTCATCATCCATCCCATAATAATGGCCTTTAGGACTCTATTTATGACGAATACCCTCAAACATTTTATTTTGTTCTACTTCTTCCTTTCGTTTGGTGGCATTCTGGGTGCTTTAGATTGTTGTATTACTTGTCTACCCTTTAGACTAGAGTTTGCTAGGCAAACTAGCACTCCTCTAAACTTTCACATTATCCATGGGTTCTTCGGGAGTAACAATCGATTTAACTAGATGGTTGTTGGAATAGCCATGTTGTTGTTGGGCCTCAAGGCAATCCTGGTAGGCGATCTTCTCGATATCATCTTCAAGAATATCGTCTATCAGAGTCCGAGAATGGATAGAAGGGACATTCGGATATGTCAAAGTGGGTGGTAGCAGTCGTTGGGGAGGAGGGTGTGGATAGTCTTGGGGTGGACTAACGACGACATAGGGCGATGGTGCGGGTCGATGAGATGCATGGTATCTGGGGTCAGGGCGATGGAGAGGAAGCCTTTGTGTATTCTTGAAGGATTCTAAGAGTTCCTTGGGGATGTTTTTGTTGGCCTTTTGGGATTGGAGGGAGGTGCTTCTCATAGTTGAGGTTTTCTTGTTTTGTGAATTGTGTACAAATTGAATATGGAATTCTGGACTGTTTGTTATTTTTTAATACAAATATATACTTTTGCCCGTTGGACATGCGTTTAATTTGTACCGATCTACTAAAATAGTCTTCAACCATCATTCATAACGATCAAAATTAAGAATCAATGTTCGGTCACAGTCGTTAATAAATGCTAACACATATACACTCCACCCTGCATGCCACCCCCACCCTCCCTTTATCCATCATATAATCCTATGTCCACAACCAGTAATATCCCTTGAACATCCTAACACCTTGTCTGCAAAAACCAGGTATCGTATCGGTGCTGCCTGATGGTTCGCCACAATCATCAACAACATCTGCATCCTGAAAAATATCAATCTAGCCTCGCCCTCGACCATTTTATGTCGCAGGCACCGGATCCTGAAGAACCCTCCCATCTAATTATATAGACAGTTTGCCAAGGGAGTGGTGGCTCACGGTCGATCGATATTGTGGTATCACTGGATGGTCATTGAGCTTGAAAAATACATACGATAAAAAGTAGAAGACAGCAAGACCACCTCAACATATAAAAATAAATAGATCTAAAACTGATGCATAAAAATTATCCATGCAGTAGTTGAAATAAGGGCCTCTAGGTTCCCCACGCCCAAATTGAAACTACAAAAATGTATCAAAGAGCCACCAATGATCCACACATCTAAGGCCAACATTGTTTTCATAGCCAGAAGACTGAAGTCTGCTTGAAGTCACTGGAATTATAGAACTTGGTTGTAGGAATCCAGTGAATAGGCTGTATGACGGGTTGGAAGTATGAGAGTTATAATTTTGAACATCGGTTTCATTGCTATTATTGATTCTGGGATTGTTGTTGTGCGACTTGCTCCGAGGAGATAGAAAGAGTGGGTGAGAAGGAGGAGTGATCGGGAGCTTTATGTGAGGATGAGACTAAAAAGATAAGGTTTGTAAGGTTGTAAAATAAGAAAGAATATTAGAAAAAAAGTTAATATAAAAGGAGGAGAATTTCGAATGTACTTCTATTTAAATAAAAGAAGAAAGGATAAGATCAAATTAAAGATACTCAACTAACTAAAAGTAATAAAAGGTGTTAAGATAGAAGGACCGTTCCGATCACTCTTCATGGCTATTCTTTAAAAGACACAATTACCATATAACTTATCCAGTTCCAACCCCATATTATCGACCCAACTATCATCCATTTACCTCAACCATTGTGCTATTTTCCAACTTCTACTCCCTTTAATAACAAGATTAAGGCCCCGAGTACCTTATCATCCAAGCTGAAAAAGGCGACTGCATACATGAGGACTGTAACCCGACCAAAAAACCTTCACCCAACTATTGAAAAATTGATAGAACCATTTATAAGATAAAGAGTAGAAATCACTGGAGGGTATATCAATACAATACAATCCAATGATCGAAACAACAATAGTATGTGTAGTTATAGACTTGCAGGAGATATGAGCCTTGCCATTTTTTTATCATAATCGATACATTCTACTTTGATAACTATTTTTCATGGCCAGAAGTGTATACAAGGAGATCTCCTCGGTGTGATACATTATTAATAACCATCCATCTAAACAACATCCAGCAACAGACTATGAATTTGCAACAGCTGGCCTCACACAAAGCCTAGAATACCAAGTTAAACTCTGCTTTTCAGTTATTACAAACATTTTAAAAAGCTGGCACAGATATAAAGTCACCCTTTTAAAAGGAGGGGACTTTTGAGAATGGAAGAGGGAGTGAGGGCTGACTCTAGTGTCGGTCAACGCCTGAGTGACTTAAATAATAATTGTATAAGGATGAACCAATCGTCTATCCATTCAATACATACTTTGTAATATGCCTATGCGCATAAAACAATGAAGGCGAGATTCGCGAGATTATCAATTCTCCACGCAAATATACTTGCACCATTGTGAGTGTCATACACACATAAACATAGAATAATAATGTTGTTTGCACGAAATCTCACAAACAGACTTCTCACCCAGAGGTTAGTCGCTTTTAACTCTCTCAAACCCATTTTATCTTTCTCCACTGAAGCCAAAGAAACCCCCCCACCCACATACCTGGAAACGCCCACCTCCTCCAAATGGATTTTCAAACACTTTGCTGATATCCAAGCTCGATCCGAAAGAAAGAGATTCCTTGACTCTCAGGTCTTGAGCAGAAGCAAAAACATAATAGAAGCTGTTCCCCGTAAAAGTAGTTAGACGGTTCTAGGTTTAAAAAATAGTGGTCTCTGCCCAGTCTACATCGAAACAAGGAATGGGTTCCCTGAATTGCAACTCGTATCTCCGGGCAAACCTATCCGCAAAATGAATCGCACATTCAAAAACTTCGTCAGTCCTGTCTACGTGAGAGTAGAAGGCGAAGAGATCAAGTGCATTATTTCAGAAATCAAAATGCACCATGAAGGTTTCATTCAGAGGCTTGTGCTTAGCAGGTTCATAGAAGGCGAACCCAACAAGATAACCATACCTGTTACTGTGACCCACTTTACCGAAAATCATTTCGCACAAAAGGGATATGAGTTTAAAAAAGGGCTGGAATACGTGGATGTGATCTGTTATAACGCTGAGTACCCTACTACATTTCCCATTGACATTAGCTACATGTCACCCGAGAGACCCTATAAACTAGGTAAAATGCAGACTATTAATTGTTGTTGTTTGTTTTCTCCATTATTAATTGATAGGTGATCTAGCAAATACGTTCCCACCAGGTCTTTAGCTCGCATCCAATCAAGACCCAATGAGGAGACTGGTCTACTTCGCTCCTTTCGCATAAGCCTCTCCGTAAGAACTGGAAGAACGGCTTAACGAGCAGTTATAGAACGTCAAGAAGAAAGCAGCTGCAGGTAAGTAGGCGGCTAAAGCAGCAGCAGCCAAGGGAGGAGATAAAAAATAAGAAAAGAAATGATTCAAAAGACACACTCGTAATAGTTCCAACGAGATAGAATTGTTGCTATCGACTGTTGCTACTGTGTTATGACCTTAAATATCCATTCGTGGCGATAGTCTTTGGAGCTGTTTATAGCACTGTATACACAAATAAAATATCCATCGAATCATTCTTACTGTACTTCAACTTTCTCGTTCGTGTTCGTCGCAGCTCGTTATTGAGCCACAGGCTGTGCTTAGGTTACCACATTCTCTTCAGTTGTAGGCTCAGATACGATCACAGTTTCCTCGATCTCTTCTCCGTTAGTTATTACTTAAACTGTGGTCTCTACAGCGGCCATGGCATTAACGATAACATTATCTCTTTGCTGGTTCTCACTATTTTCATTCGTATACTGTTCAAGTTCATCATTCTTGATTTTATCACCCCCAACAAACTTGCACTCCTTTCCCTATTGTTATTTCTGTACCTGGCGTTCATCATTTATTTCGTTAGCTGAAATGCAAACTTCATGTTCTTTTTATCTTTACTCAGCGGGGTATTCCTATTTCTGTACTTCTTCGAAGGGGTTGGTTGAATCCTGGACCACTTTATGGTTCAACGACTTATTTCTAAGAGTATCCTGCTCGGCATCTTATTACTCTACTTCAGGAACCACTTAAACATGTTTTTTGCTTTGCGAAAGCATCTCCACACCGGTTGTGGCATTAGTAATCACAGTTGATGTGTTTGTAGTGCTTTCTAAAGGAGCTTTTTGAAGGTTCAAAGAACCAAATATAACTTTTATATCTTCAACTGTGATAGAATGAATGGAGGTCGAGATCTGTTCGATGACATCCTAATACTTTTTGTCGAGTTCCCCAAACTGACTCATGATGTTGGAATCGGATGCTTTATGCTGTTCCACCAATTTAGCAAATACCTATGAAAACGAATTCAGATTTAAATTGAGGGAAATGTTACCAGAAGGGGATTGGGCTCATTAACTGCAAAACCATGTTCTCTTAAGAATTCTTTCTTCTGTTCATAAAGGTTGATCGTTCTGATAATTGTCAATAAGTGCTGATCCTTGGTTACGCTGATATTGTTCGCTTCTAGACCTTCTTTAAAAGAAGTCAGGATCTTCGTAGCTACTCGAATCCACATCTCCTTCATTAGTTCAAATAGCCTTTACACTGATTCATTTTGTTTGATCTCTTCAGGAACAGTCAAGTCTGGGGCTTATCCATTCAGGGATTTCAACATCATAGTTTCGAGTTATTATTGAATAGCCTGAATCTCAGCATCAGTTTCGAAGGCTTCTAAGGCACGAGAGAAGATGTTCTTGTTAGTGTTATACTTAGTAAGTATGAGTTTTTGTTTATCTTCGAACATCTTCATGATGGACACTTTGATCTGTTAGTCAAGTTTATTTTTTTCTTCTGGTCTAAGCTTGACCAGGATTGCCTTCATTCTACCTGCAAACTCTACACAACTGAGGAGCATCTGGTACTTGAGTTCTTCGAGGATAGACTTGACAGTGGTTCGGTCGAGCTATTTTTGGGACCCAGTGGTTAGATCAGATTTAGAGTTACTGACAAGTAGCATTTTCCTGACAGTTTGTATAGCAATGCCACCGACAGCAAGTGCAGCCACGACAGCAATACCCTTTTTATAGTCCATATTGTTGTATTTAGGCACTGAGTAAATATTTTTGTGGCAAGATAGATATTATGGTAATAATTAAAGAACCTTAGACACCCTTTTTGAATGGTAATACAATGTTATATTGCAAGAGCTTGACGTATGAAATATGGATCATTGTCGGCGAGAGATGAATGTTAAGGTCAAAACAATTATATATTTTTGTTCTTCCATTAGTTAGGTAGAGGCTAGATTGTTGAGACACTTTATTTGTTTATATTGATTTTTAACCATAAACTAAAAATATCATATTGAAGAAAAAATAAAATAGAACTAACGATTAAAGAGGTCCCTACCTCGTTATTTTGTACTGTACACTCATCTTGTTGCTGCATTATTTGTTATTCTTGGTCTACCTACCAACCTTCCTCATCACTCTTTAAATATTTCTATGCGTTCACTTTTCACATAATCCAACTCTATGTTATGACAGTGGGGTTAAGTTTAGAAGACCATTGTGCATTGATGTCGCATTTCCTCCAAATATAGATGGATATACCCGCTGATTGGTCGTCTATGTATGTTATTATGATTTTGTGGCTACTATCAACTACTCTGCTGATCAACTTTTTAATCGTTTATTTTATTTATACTCATATTTCCATTCCTTTTTCTCAATAAACGAACGAAAACCTCACACTCAGTTTCCCTATGTTTCAGTCACTCTTATGAATTAAATAAATTCTGATTTTAAAAAAGCCACCATAATCTCTCATCTTATATACCCTTTTATTCTAAACACCATCCTTTCAATTTGCAGCTCTATTGAACTCGATCATTATCGTAGTCATATTATCACAGCCCACCTCCTATGATGTATCCTTTGCCAGCAGGTAGTCCAACAAGTCTGATACTGCTTTCTCCATGTCTTTTCCACTTCTTCTGTCTTGCAACAGTTTATCAACTAATCCCTGGCTGCTTGGCGTATACTTCTACCAAATACCGTCACAGCCCATAATGATAAACTGGTCTGCCTTGTTTCGATCCATAATCATAATGTCTGGTTTGGAAATAATAAGTTGTTAATCCGCGGGAAGACTCTTATCTCCTTTGTAAATGAAATCTCCGAAAGAGCGAGATAGGTTTAGTCCGCCATTAACTCGACCATTAGCGATATTGCCTCCTGCTTTTAGTATTCGGTTCCTCTCTGTATCAGACTAGGGTTTGTGATCCTCAGAAAGATTAATAGCCTTTCCCTCTCTACTAAGGACACACCGAGAGTCTCCAGCATTGGCGACATAGTATTTTTGGGGCGTAATTATCAGAACATTGGCAGTACAGCCTGTAGAATTACTGATGATCTAATCTTCAGATGCTAGAGAAGTCGACTGGCTATTTTTTTATGCTTCTTTTCGAATTTGTTTGAGTTCTTCTGCACCCTGCGGGGATTCTATGTACTCATCCGTCCTACGGAAGGCATCTATGAGTGCATTTTAATAGTCTTCCTTTATAAAGTATTGGGACTCCTGGAGTTTGCTGATGAAATGTTTTTCGACTAGTTTGGAAACCTCGAAGCCTGTAGTCATAGATCATAAATGGTAGATTCATAAATTATATTTAGGAAAAAGATGTATGCAGGTAGGGTATCTTCTCTGTATGCTATTGATTTAGATTACCTCCATGGCCGTCGAACACCCCGAATACAGCAATATTTCCAGGAAGATTCAGCCTACAGATTTTGGCATCTTCCATACTTTTTCTCCAGCCTATAAAGGTAAGGTGCATTGTAAAAACAATAGACCGTAAAAGATATTTGGAAATGTTGATGATATACCTTGCATTTAGCAGGCCGCATATCTAAGGTCTTTGTTTTTATCGAAGTTGTGGTGCTTAGTAGTGATAGGGACTGGCAGATAAGGGCCCATGGTGTTTTATTTTGTAAAAGAGTAATGAATGAGTTTAAAGATTCTTAAAAAATTTATTATATCGTCCTCGAGTGTTTATATTCAATAATTGGTAGTAAATCATGATGTTGCTTAAAAGATTTTTTTGGCAAAGCCAAGTATTCCATAATATAATCAGGTTCATTATTGCTGAGCTTCCTAAAACTCTTCTACTTTCAAGCATAATCTCATCAATCTCGATTTTCAATTGAATTATTCTCATTGGGATTAGAAACTATACACAAAATTTATCGATCCTCATTCTGTCATCAATGATCTCTTTGATTCCATCATGCGGCGATGGTAGAAACTACTCCAGTCTATCTAGAACTCAACAAATAACCCTGCTATTAGAGCTATGATCTGTAATGCTCCTAATATGTAGAAACAATACTCAAACCCGATATTTCCCAAACTACCTACTAGGAAGTAATGCAGTAAGAACTGGATGGTTGATGCTATTGTGAAGCCCATAAAGATGTAAGGGTAAATAGCTGCTCCTTTTACGGTACCGTATAGACTATAAGATTTTGCGGGCATTAGTGCGAACAGTCCTCCATAAAAAAAATAGCCTACTACAATGTAAACTAGGAACAGTATTTGGTAGTGTATGATGCTGTAGAGTGAGAGTGCAATAACTGCTAATACAAGGTTGATGAAAGCCATGAGATATTTGAATTTGAACTTATCCAATAAAGCTCCCCAGATGAATCTACAAAGTCCGTTTGCGATTCCTCCTAGGCTCCCAACGAGTGTTAGGAAACTATCGCTGTTTATCGAGGTCATTCCCACTTCCTTATAATTGAAGGCAATGAACATGCCAAAGCTAGCTGAAGCAGCAATGAAGAGAATGAAACTGTAGGTTTTGGGGACCTTAAGAAAATCACTAATTGATTGACAGTATTGGGTAACTTAAGTATTGCTTTGTCTTTATTTTGACAATAGAGCCAATTGATCATTTTGTGTTTAGGTTTTTTTAGGGACGGTAAGGAGTGTTCCTAGAAGGCCTATTGAGAAATATACGAGTGCGAGTACTCGCCAGGTAAGAGGCAGTCTTTCTGCGACCTATTTAGGGAAAATATGATCTTTGTTGGATGAGATATGATTAGGGTTGATGACAGCCAAGATGATCTGATTAAAGACTAAAGAGCCAAAACCCATACCCATGATGCAAACACCACTACAGAGACCTTTTCTTGAGGGTAGATAAGTGCAGGCATTATTGATAGGAAGCACATATGGAATACCGATGAACAGACCTGTTCCTATGCCATAAACCAGTACGTATCCAATAAGAGTCTCCATGTAGCTGAACAATAATAGTGATAGACCGTAACACACAAAAGATCCCAATAATACTAGTCTTATATCAACTCGTGCCGCCATCAGAGGCCCAAATATCATGCCTACATTCATGCTAATGAGTATTAGAGGAAATACCAGGCTGATAGTAACAGTTTTAATATCAGTAGCACCAAGGTGATAGAGATAGGAGGCGATATAAGGAGTCATTGTACCAAACGTATAGAGAGAGCCAAGGACTAGCATAACAATTGGACCAGAGATGAGAGAGAGGATGGCCAGAAAAGTGAACTCTTTATGCATGTCAAATGGGGTGATAGTTGATTCTTATTAGGTTATTTTTATAATGAGGTACCATATTTAAATGTATTAAAGCATATAATTTTTAGATCCCACTATTTTCTGTAGGAGTTAGATCGACCCTCGATAATCATAACATGATGTAAACGGAAACCCCTTCCTATAGATGGGATGGCCAACCTGTATCGCAGCGAATGGATCAACCTGATGACCCTCCAAGATAGCCCAATGTCGACAATATTATGATTCCTACATAATAATAACTCTTTGGGATGTTAAATTTATCCTGAACTAACTAGATCACTTATTATTATGTGATGATTGATAATCCATAATTTTATACAAATGAGGCTATCCATTACGTTATATCTCACATACATTGCCATTATCACAAAGGTTTCACATTATCAAATAGACTACATTCATCCATCTCTATTCCTATATATACATTCATCTAACAAAAATAACTCCATCCGATGTCAGAGCAACAATCTCCCCGATAACTCTAGCAATTGCTTTCGCCACCTACACGACAATCGGCAGCTCAATAATCGTATTTTGCTAACCTGATCAATCAAGTGTCTGTGCCCCTTGATGAAATACAAAAACACATCAGTGACCAACATGACAAAATATAAACCCGAATTTCTAAAGGTCGCTATGATATTCGTTAAATAGACACAGCCATAATCAAGAGAGGCACTGCCTATTCTGATGATGATCACAAACTCCGGAACGTAACAAGAATTATATCACAGTTTCAAATCTCACATCCTACTTATGAAAGATGATGCAAGTTAAGAAATAACTGGAAGGCAAAATCCATCTATTGGAATCGCAGTATGATCAATATAACAACACTTCGGGGAAGAGCAGTAGACCTGGAGAGTAATAACAACCGAGCAGGAGCACAGCGATGTCAAAACTCTCCTAGCAATAACACAATTAATTCATGAAATAAATGACTCGTGCAAAAAAATAGCTTGAGATAAAGCGGCTTTAAAGAATGCGTGAGGAATAGCGCATCAAAAATATTAAATAGGAGTAAAGAGTCAAGCAAGAAGATCAGCAAAGATTGGAACGCTAACGCAAGAAGAAGGATGAGATCGAGGAAAAGTTGAGGAGAATAAACGAACAGAAAGAGAAAAGAAACTCAGAATTCGAAATGCAGAACAGAGCATTGTCAACGGTTCTACAAACAAAACCTCTATATGAGAAACTGTAATATAAGTACCAGCAACTCGAAGCAATGACTTTAGAAGAGAAAAAAAAGAAATTAGCAGAAATCCGGAGCCTGCACAAACCAATTTCCAGAGAAGAGCTTGACGAACATGAGAAAAGAGTCCTTTAGGCCTTGAAATAGAAACGAGAGAAGTAAACCCATCATAACAGTGGAGGGGTCAACCCGAATGCCTCCCAACAGGCGGATATCTATAAGTCTGTGTGGTACAAAAGACTCGTATAGTAGTAAAAGAAGGATGACCAGAAACCTGAGTAATTAACGCTGTAACAGGCAAAAGAGAAGAAATAAAAACTAAAGCAGTATGCTGATTATGTCAGAAGTAACTTCAAACCCGAAATTGATGAAGGTTTGCGCAGATAATATCTTGCATCTCTGAATTCTGTCTCTAAAATATAAGCTAAAGGAGAAGATGCCAAGAAAATCGGGTTGTAATATTTAAAGTATTCTAAAGAACAAATATCTCTCAATCCTATACAAAGCAAGTCGGAGCAGAACAGTACCGCGAGCAACAGGTTAACTTCGCAGCTTCTGCCCAAACCTATTAATTACCTTGAGGAACAGAGAAAAAATAGGGCTAACTCAGGGAGTGAGGGAGATATCTTATCAAGCGCAAATCGTAAACTAATGTCTGAGAGTGAACGAGCACAGTTTATCCTAAACCAAGCAGGGAAACTATAATAACAGGCAAAACGTAAATAGCAGCTATCACGGGTGAACAAACAAACATTAAATGAATAGTTAGATGATATGTATATGAATGCGATTAGAGCCAAGCTTGCACTGCTAAACTGAGAATGATCTTAATAAATCTTATTTAAAGATGACTTGCGACAAAGTAAAATATGGAGGATAGAATTTAAAGCGTAGTAATTAGAACTGCTCAATAAAAATACAAAAACTTAATTAAGTACTGGGTGGTATGTGCTCATTTATTTTGGATGACCTAAAAACAAATTTACAAATCGATATTCAATACAAACAATTGAAAAACAATGATTTAATTAATATTCAAGTAGGGGAATAACAATATCAATAGTCGATTTTAGGAAGACATCTCTTTGATCCAGCCTGTCATTTATTCGTGGTATGGTTATCAGTATGCAGGTGTTTTTATTTAGATAGACTAAAAAGAATCATTCAATTTAGGATTTTCTTCATTTAAAACTGGTTCTTTTCGATGCATTCATTGTTTGATTATGTACTTCCTCAGAAATGATATGGACCATGAGTCGTTAACAATAACTCATTTTCTAAGTTCATAAATTAGCAAATAGTCAGGGTTCAAGTCTACGTGCTAGGGGTTGGGGTTGGGGTTGGGGTTGGGGTTGGGGTTGGGGTTGGGGTTGGGGTTGGGGTTGGGGTTGGGGTTGGGGTTGGGGTTGGGGTTGGGGTTGGGGTTGGGGTTGGGGTTGGGGTTGGGGTTGGGGTTGGGGTTGGGGTTGGGGTTGGGGTTGGGGGTTGGGGTTGGGGTTGGGGTTGGGGTTGGGG
>JAKZAN010000268.1:0-71867 GCA_023053545.1 Lepidurus packardi
CCCCAACCCCAACCCCAACCCCAACCCCCAACCCCAACCCCAACCCCAACCCCAACCCCAACCCCAACCCCAACCCCAACCCCAACCCCAACCCCAACCCCAACCCCAACCCCAACCCCAACCCCAACCCCAACCCCAACCCCAACCCCAACCCCAACCCCAACCCCAACCCCAACCCCCGATCCTCGGGACATTGAGGGAGTAGCCTTGGTTCCATTGGGATTTATGGTATTCTAATGTTTGTGTAATTGCATTATGATCGTGGGTGCCCTATCAGTTTAAATAGAGAGCATGTTTGGCGGACTTCGGACTATAATATTTAGGGCCCCATTGTATATACAGCACTCGTTCAAGCATATATGGACTCAGCGATTACATGATATTTCGATGACAAAAACTCTTCAACCCTCCCATTTGTCTTCAGGAATTGGAAATAACATGAGTTCCTTAGCGATGATATCTGATAGTACTTACTTGGTGGGTGCTACGTCATGTAACCTTTTAGTGAGTGTCGGTCCCTCTTCCTTCTACCTGGGATCCCTATCCTTACTACACACCTTTTCTACATCCTCGCAACATATTCTGAGGACACTACCCAATATTTCGATGTGCTGGATTCTGTAAATGTTTGTTAGTGTCATTAAGTAAGGGTGTGCTATTGTTATGTTATTAGCACGAGTATTCAATTATTTGGGAACTGTGTGTAGCGATTCGAACAAGAGATGACCGAAAATATCGGTGCCCGATGGGACTCCAACCAAGTAGTCATGAACAGTGTCTGGCAATGACAGAGTTGTTTTTAGCAATACCTACTTTCTATTTCACAATTCCTTATTTTTGATCTCCCCTTTAACTAACAATAACTCATGATTTTCCCATTATTGACAACTAACTTTTTGTGATTTTATCTATTTTGTGATTGTAGTTCCTGGTTGACGGATGCTGCAATCATTAAACAATAAAGACAAAAACAAAAGGAAATCCCACGATCCTCAGATTGTGAACATGCTCAATTCGTTCATATTCAATCATCACTAAATGGACTGCTCTTGGCTCAGGAGTGCACACTTACTTGGTGCCAATGTATGTTTGTCATAATAGGATGCCATCACTGGATATTTACAAATGTGACAATCTGGTGATGCTATATAGATGTTAATCGGGTCTGCAGTGTTATTTATTTATATTTTAATATAAACCATCGATATTTGTATGAGGAGTCTTCTATCAGCCAATAACGAGAAAAAACCCTTTTCATATCATAGCATTAATGGTAGACAAACAGAGGAAAAATTAATAAAACTTGTTGGGAAAAGATAGAGTATTAGATCGACTTGCTAAACCAGAAGACAGCAACACCGTCCAAGGTCCGGATGGACATCCCGTTTAAGAACATGTTCATCCAGAACATGTCGTCAAACGTCATGATCTTTGACTTAAAGTAACAGAAAATAATGCAGAAAAAACATGGACTAACCACTAACCACAATGAAAACTCAACTATGACGTTCACGCGCCTCTCGCCTAACAAGTCCTTACCACTCCTAAAGTAAGAAGAGATGTGGGAAAGAACTCAAAGAGGAAGAAGTCATGTGTTCTGCCATGGGTTCAGGAGCGTGTTTATTTGTGGGTGGCATGCCGTGGAATGATGTCACATTATTTTTGAGGACTCTTCGCCGATAAAAGAGTAGCTATCGTGTTTGACATGATATTGCATTTAATTAGAAATTGGTATATCTCCTCAAAGGATATTATCATTATATGAACAATAGTGAGTGCTTCCATTGCGAAGTCGATACCCTTTGATATCATCATCTACTTTCATCAGCTATCCCAGGGTTCCATTATAAAAGTGCATATCTAAATGCTAAAACTATCTGCTTAATAAAACATCATGAGCTGGCATAGATGATCAGACGATTCAATGCATACATTTTAGGTATTTATTTCGGACTAAGTAAAGCTTCTATAAAATACAATAATTCATATATATTCTGCCAAACCGCAACTCCACACCATCGACTTACAACTCGCATAATAAAAATGCTTAATAAAGTAACATCATCCTAGCCTCCTGTTTCCGTCGATCCTGCCGATATTGATCCTAATAAACATGCTCTAACTTCTCGACAGATCCTCTAGGATATTTAAGAACTTGCCAAACTTAGATAGATTAAAGCCGGAAGCCTCAGGCTTTAACAATTCATGCAGACAGCAGAAGTATTAAGCTAAGAACGCCTTCGAACACTCTTCCCTTATGCTGATGAAATTTTGAAGTGTTCGGAAATCACTCCCGCCATGTTCAACTCATCAACCTCCACTATTCCTTGGGATGATTTCCTAAATAAGTTCCAAAGGATAATTAATTGTAATTACCTCTACTTAATGTCAAGAGATGGGCTGTTGGCGCGCCTATGTTGCTCGATCCTAAAGTATTCAAAGCCAATCTAAGTTTTGAATAATGACAATCTTCGAAGGTCTCAATAGTTCTTGCTTCTACAAGCTGGTGCTTTCCGTGTCCTTAATGGTATTTTCGAATGGAATGATAGCAGCGGTTTGGTGAAATTTAAAATTGAAGCAATAGGAGAAACAAGTCCTTTTCATCGGTTACTACTAAGATATTAAAATACAAAAATGCTAGGTTCCAATATGATAGCATAGTTATTCGACATCAGTATCAAAAAGCTTAAAGAATATTTGGACACCATTTCTAAGGGAACTATTGGCAAGTCAGTTGCGTCTCTCTAATACTATATTTCACATATGAAAAGCCTTCCAATTATCTTAGTGCAACCTCTCTTAGCCTATGGCCTATTAGACTCAGACCAAGTTTAGAAGCTTGCCATAGTAGTGATATCCTTAAGCAAGAAACTTGACGGATGTAAGAAGACTGTTGACAATAAAACAATGGTTTCGGTCAGCAATGCTTATTATCATTGCTTGATCTTAGTGAATTTGATCTTAATCTACAAGCTAGACTCGATGGTAGGCAAGATGGCCGTGACAAATAATATGAATTTCTAGAGTTTAGTCACCTTCAAAACTAAGTTCAACAGAGATTTAGTGGAGTCACGCATATTATAACGATCTAGCTAATATTTTAGTTATTTAGATCAGGAAAAATCTTCGTTCTCATCGCATCTTCTAAATATTTTAGAAATAAATTTTTGTGAGCACGATCAATATCTGGCTTCCCTCAAGCTTATCCATATTTAGGAGGAGCGCACTTTCCGGATGATAGTCCTGTAAAACTGTGAATATCAAATAGCTGCAGTTTAAGAATCAGGAATATCAGAGCCGGAACAAAGCAATTGTCCTTTGATAAAAAAATAAAAACCTCAGAAATCTTGTTAGGCATAAGACAAAATCGAAGCAAGTCGACAACTACTTTTTAGATCTATCACTGATTTCTATTTAGGGGGCTCTAAATCTTTGAACTATAAGAAAGATCTCTCAAAGGTTTTATCAGAGGTTACTGTCAACCTTGCTGACATATCAAGCTTTATCCCAACATGTCCTAGTCTATCTAAGACCTTGCTGTGGGCACGCGGTCTATGTTAGGAATTTTTCGAACCTGACAAGTAAATAAGCGATAAAATTCTTGCGATTATAGATATTTTGATACGGAACCCTACAAATCTCTCTTCATTCGAATATACAATTACTCCAGCAATGATCAATCTTCTGCGAAAATCTACGAAATCCGAAAGATTAGTAGTCGATGAAAGTAGTTATTCATATATTTTGGATAGCTGGTAGCAGTAAATAGCTAAAAACAATAAATACAGAATGCTGCTCAAAAAATATCCTTTTTAAAAAATATCAGATCTAGAACCAACCAAGAAAATGATGAAGGAAAATAAAGCGAAGTTTTCTTCTGAATATTAAACACTCGTCCTCAGCAGCATCCAGATTGATAAACAAATCAGATAATTTGCCTTAAACAAGACCCGAATCGATGTATAGCTACAAAGGAAATTGAAATAAGAGATGGGTAAACATTAATATTCTCAGGTGATAAGGATAATGAATTCTGAATAATGGGACTTCACTATAAATGATTACTCAAATTCGAATTATGATAGCCTAAAATTGATAAGGGTTCTGTAAACATACTTAGATGCTCGTGAAAACTATTTTGATATATCCCCTTAAAAAATATAGATATGGAGGAAGGAGCTAGGACTTTTAAAAGCCCAGTATTTCTAAAGTATGAAGTATTCGCATAAAATACATTAGATTATCTCAAAATTAAAAAATTCTCTCCTAATAATATTAAGGGATATCATAAATTAAATCGGGTAGGCTGAATATCAAATACGTAAGAAGTAAAGATAAGATATGGATCTGGCTCAATAAAAGATAAATTAACAACAGAAATCGTTTATATCTTAATAGTAGAAGTAAGTCTAACTGTTGGAAAAAACGATTGCTTAAAATTTGAAGAAGTTGCAGAGTTAAATATCTAGTGCTGAGGGATGTCTTCGATAAGTAGACGAACTAATTTAACTCCATCAAGGCTGGGACTCTAGAAATCCAATGATACTATTCGAATATATCGAACATTATTCAGAAACATTCAAAAATCTCGAATCTACGAACATGCGAGTGTTCAAAGAACGTACGCTTAACAGATTGTACAATAATAACACTGAAGTTATATTCAAATAAGTTTTGCATTCGATTACATCAATGCACGGAGATACTCTAGTTTAGGATGAGACGATAGATCAAAACTCTGTCGGATTTACATTCAAGTTCGGGCTGAAGTATATCATGTTAATCATATAGTTACTGGAAATAAATACTTAAGATATCGACCATCAGAAGTATTTTGTCAACAGTTTGCAAAAGTAATTAAGGGGAATAACCCCCGAGGCACTGCGAAAGTCTAAAATGCCTAAAATCAAGAATATCCTGTTGAGAATGATGATGATTTAACATTCTCTCGAGGTTCTCACCCCATAGTAATTTGTTAAAAACCGAAACTGGATTCCACTATTCGAAATTATAGCTATTGAACTCGAGTCTCTAATCGTTAATCTGCCAGTTGTGTCTAAAACGAATCAGTCGAGAGGAAGCGTAGACCAGTAGAGTAATGACCAGATCCCGTATATTACGGAATGCCTTGTCCCTGCGACTGTGAAGTGTCTAACCAGCCTGAATATGTTCAAATTGTCAGAAAAGTGGAACATAACACCAAGCGGAAAGGAAGCAATACAAAAACTACTCCATTACGCATCTTTATTACTCGATACATAAAAAGGATTCTATATAGTATTCAAAACTGTCTACATTGACCACAAAAGGGAACAAACTATGAATGAAAAACATCATCAAAAGAAATGGATGGATCTCCAATACAACCCAAACTTACAACAGTACGATGCTACGTGTGTTGGCACTCTTCAACAAGAGTTCGTAGACAAGGTTCTTAGCCCATAGAAAAAATACAAAATCTTCCCTAGAAATGATCCTACCTTTTTAGAAATAATTCATAATCTCGCCGAGAGACAAGCTACAGATTTGTAGTCCATCATCCGAATCTAGCAAACCATAGACTCCAAAAGTAGCGGGTTTAAATCAGGGCAAGAAATAGCCGCATACAGACGATACTATGAGTCTTACTTCAAGCTTAAAACCACTTGTCAGAATACTACTAATTTTAGTAAAACTATAGGTGGACTGACCAACATCGCAGTCGGAGAATCTTAGTTGTTGCGGAAGGTTTAGTTGGAACCCTTCATTCATGAGTTAACTTCATATAAAATTACATCAGTTCACAGAGCCCAGGACCTCCTATGCTACCTGATGCTCCGTTTCCCTAAATAACTGACGGAAAGAATGCCCGCACTTATAATTCAAAATATCCATTAATTTCAAATGAAATCTCTGCGTATTCTCGCAAATAGAATGCCTGAAAACTGGAACTTCCTTTATCTTGCCATAAGATATCTGAAGATGACTAGTTTCCTGTACTGTTACATTATTTCTGGTGGAAATGGCATTGTTATACAGGATACATTACTTGAAAACATATCTAAACTCCTTACAAACCTTTTTAGAAATCCAAAGGAAACCTATGTAAAAACTATTTTCCCTGACATCTACCCGATCATAGAAGCTGAATTAAATTTATTAAATGTCATGATCATGAAAAATCAACGATTAGAAGAAGATTTAATTGAAAATAGCCGCTTAGCAAGAATCCTCAACAGAATATTGTAAGACTTTTAGAATGGACACAGAGGCTTCTTACAACTCAAACTTTGTGCGGTCTAGCTCGTAATAACTCAGCTACAGACAAAAAAGGCAAGCACGATCAACTTTATTCTGTACAACTATAACCCAGCTAAGTTGAGTAACATCATCGTCCAAAGTTTGAAAACAGCTTATGAAGATTTAGCGGATAAGACTAATGGAAATCCATAGTTTTCAACTGAAAGACTGGAAAGTCTTTACGCTGACAATGACTTCAATAATCATCTCTTAGTCCGATTCGCCTTTTCTGTGTACGCACTCTTGACTGAAATGGCAGTCCATTCTATGAAAACTAAATAGTTGAGGAATCAATTATTATCGAAGATTGAGCAAGAAGATAGGTAGTATGTAGAGTAGCGAATAGCCTACTAGTTTATACACAAACACTCAGGAAGAGTGGAGTGTGTAGTGGATAACTAGTCCTTCTTTGTAAGCTTCCAGGTTCCTATGCTGTACCAATATCTGACTGAAGAGACGAAGCAGAAATTTGAGGAGGAGGCTGACAGAGAGTCGATCAGAACTAAGCAACAGTCTCTCATGGCCTCCTTCGAGGACCTTAAGTTTGAGGCCGAAACGAACTACCAGAACTTCAAAGATATCCCTCAAGTATTTACTAGTCTCAAGTACTTGCCTCAGTGCTCCAATCTCCTATATGTGATCGCAGTGGTCAAAGTCATTTTGCTTATTTCAGGGTTCTTCTCTTCTACAAGGACAACTGTGATTACAGAGTTAGAAGAATACTCCATACCTATCATAGTCCTCAGTATTTTCAGCGTTATCTTTAGTCTTTTATTGTGGTTGGCTTGGATCTACATACGGTTGTCAATAGAGGAAAATAAAATGACGAAATTAGAGAATTAAAAAACACAATACCCGTGCTCGAGAAGAATAAAGATAATATTGTTAGTAATTCTGACGAATCATGAGAGCGCTACCTATCTCTACCATATGGTATGCAACATTCTCGCTCTCACAGTTTCAGTGGTGTTCCTGCCACTTGAATTACTCGTCTTAGCCCTGAGAGTAGAAGTGCTCAATAACATCCTCAAGGCACTCTCCCAGCGCAAGCTCCATGTCTTCTACGTCTTTGTATTCGAGATTCTCATCGTCTATGCCTACGCCTTCTTATCCTACGTCAGCTACAATGGCAGATTCGTACATTAGTAGGTCCTCAACTAGAACTTCGATACTGTGAGATAGCCCTACTGCACCACGATACTCCAGTGCTGGTCCAACTTCATGGACGCAGGAGTCATAGGTGGTTCAGGCATCATCGCCATGATGGGCACTGAGTCTTACTCCCCATCAAATTGGCACTTCTACTTTGCTAGATTTTTCGTGGACTTGACCTTCTACCTGATGGTGAATGTACTTCTTATTAACACTATCCAGTCCCTGATCGTGGACACCTTCGATGAGATGGTGGATAGACAGTAAGAACGGGAGAAGGATCAAGAAGAACACTGTTTCATTTGTCATCGACATAAATCGAATTTCGTATCGATTTAGCTAATCCAGAAGCATATCCAGTAGACTCACAACATATGGACCTATGTGGCTTACATGTTGTATCTCGAAGGTAAGGATAAAAACCGATGCAAAAACACTGAACTTATCATCAAACAAAAGATACTGAGTAAGGATGGGAGTTGGTTACCGAATTCTACTGTCATTAGATTTAAGGATCACCACTCTCTCCTCAAAGAGTTCTCTCAAGTAGTGGAGAACGTCAGAGAAGGGAATAAAAATCGTAAGGACGAAAAATTAGCAGGTATCATTAAAGTGAGAGGTGAATTGAGTTAAAACTTTGTGACTAGATGCTGATAAAGTAAAAAGATATCGTGTAAGTACAAGAAAGAGTACTCTTAGGGAAACAAAACGCAAATAAAAAAGATAAGGTTATTGTAATAAATACTAATATTCTTTATAAAAAATAATAAGAAATAAAATTGAAGACTGTTTGTAATAACCTCAACAAAAAATGAATGCCTCTGGACATGTGCAACTAACTAATATTTATAATTATGGATTGGGTAGTAAGAGGGACCATTTTTATGTTTGAATGATATTTTAAGTATTTGTTAAAGATCTGAGAAAAAAACCTTGAAGTACGAGGAATCGCATTATTAGGTAAAAGTTGTGACTATAATCAGTAGAAGATATTTATTCAATAATCACATTAAAACATCCATCATTATTATTATACCACAGACAAACATTATACATGCAGAGTAAACAACCTAAAAAACTTGTCCCAGGCTAAAAGCTTCCTTCTATCATTCACCCAGAGTCGGAAACATCTCATGCGATGCTCGTTATCAAAACTAAAGAGAAGTCTACTAGTCTGAACAGGAAAGCAAAATGCATCATCTGTAGATATTTTGCCAATCGAACTGAATAAGTCCCACAAGCCTCAAACTCGAATCCTTAAGGTTCATTGTAGTCGAATCCTGATGCTTAAGACAAATTGGACCTTTAAGGATAAGACCAATAGAACCATCAGGACGCATAACAGTTGCACTCCTATTACTAGCAGAAAGATTATTAAGCACTCTAATGCCCTTTTTCTATATGTAAAAATTAAAATGATCTGACTGCCTTCTACACATTTTAAACAATTTCCAATCTCTAGGTCATTACAAAAAGAGTACGATAAAAAACATTGCTATGCTCTTTGGTTATGTTCTCTTCCAAAAGGATACAGACTAATTCTTAGAACTTGTTACTGGAGGAAAGTTATTTAGAGTTGGAGAATTCTCAGCTTAACTCAGAAAGGTCGGACCCAAATTTGATTTATCCTTGGGTGATGGCAAAATGATAGTTTGGAAAATCTTTGAAATGCATACGAAGCAGACCAATAAATAAAATGCTGGCCCAAAGCGAGATTCACTCCTGGACAAGGTGCTCATCCGACTCGCCCTTATGAATTTCAAGAAATCTTCCTTGGATAGTCTAAGGAATGACGGGCTGCAACTTCCCTGTTCCGTCGAAATATAATCGTATCTAAATATCGTTGTTTTAGGTAACACACAATATTAAATATCCTCATCTCATCGTCTATAATTGAATTATTAATGCTGAAACATAGGTGAAGCCAGTATATCTATACGCACCATCTTACTCCAACATATTTCGATCATACTATTGATTCTTAGCCGTGGTATTCAGTATGTGATGGAGGAGTGCGATCTAACTCAGTTCAGACAAAAGTACTCCTTCTAGTTTCTGATGCAGATTCTTTCCACGAAACTCCAGTTTGAACATAATGCTGTTAGAATCTTCCAAATGAAGGACAGCAATTAGTCTGACAAACAGGGGATTCAAAAGTTATTCTAAAACTTAACCTATTTCTATGAAGAAGTTCTGAAGCTTATGCACATACTTTACTTCAAACATCCTTCGGTTCATCCTATCGAATCAGACCTGAAGGGTCAGCAGTTCGTATCTCCACTTGTTAGAATAATGCGTTAGAGATATCATCGCATATCTAACATTTAAATTAAGGAGCGATATCGAATCAGCAGAAACTTCGTCCCACAAATCAAAGCCATGTTCTAATTATTCCTCAACCAGATCGTTTACCATTAATGGTATAAAAACATACGTTCAATTCACTAAATAAGTTCCATCTGTATCAGTATCTTCCGATACCAGCTACTCGACCGGAAAGAGCTCTAAGGCTTGCTTATAGTAATTTCCTAGTTCCTTGTACCACTTAGAGAGCTAGAGTATACAATTAATAAGGTTTTATCATCGAATAGAGAGCAGAAATACTAAAATCGTTACCCCATGCCCACAATCAACAAAAATATAGCATAAATCGTCGTGTTGAATCTTTTTTACAGACTTGACACCACACTGAAAGAGAACATATAGGACAAAACTCCAGTAGAGCTAGCTACTTTATTGAAGAATACTCTATTTGATAGTCGCAAAGTTGTTTTATCGACAGAACTGCTTTTTAGTACATGCAGAGAAAGATAGATATTTTAAAACAATACTCTATGGAGGTATTGCCTCGAGTATCTCAAATTTCATACTTGGGTTCAAGATCCATATTACCTGAGTCTTAGCAGGATGAGGGAACAAGACTACCTTCTACTCAAGGAATACATCAACGATGGAGTGCAACAGTCTGGTAGAAATACCCATATTGTGCAGGTCACTCGAGACAGCAATCTCCACAATTTGAATGCATAAGTAGAATCACTTCTGGTAAGAGTTCGTATGAATATGTAAAATTAGGTCGAATAACTTACTTCCTTAGTTAGGTCCTTGAAGAATTAAATAATCCCTATAACAAACCCTGCGAGAAGTATTTCCGTGTAGTCCATGAAGATTCAGATGAAACTTTACGAGATAGGGTTGACCTGCAATCTGCGGAAGCTAGCCGAGTATACAATAACTAAAAAATTAAAATTTGAAGGCAAATAATAAATAATGGAAATGTTAAAAGTCGCGGTAGATGGAAATGTAACCGTATTAAGGTTATAACTATTGTCTATCTTATCTATTCTTCAACTCCTATGCGATGATTAAGCTGCTGATAATCAAGGTATTTGCCTGAACCTCAAGGGATTTTGTGCTGTACAAATGGGTTTTTTAATTGACACAAAAACACTATATTTAGAATCTGAAGCATCTGTTCTCGATAAAATCATACGCTCGAGCATGCTAGTAAGCAGAGGATTTGAAAAATCCAAAAAATCTATTCCTGCTGACTATCTCTTTGAAAGCCGGGTTTTCAAACTGTATATCAGTTCTAATATTATGATAGAGTAGAAGGAAAAGGTTGTTGATTAGATACTGACAAACCCTTATTTGATTAATGAGGTCTTAACTCGATATCCGATTAAGGAAGATGAAGACGATGCATTTACCATAATCAATGAGGCTCTTTAACTCAAAATAAATAAAGTGAGGATTTCTAAACGCTAGGGTATGAACGGGTTTTTAGCATAAAAGTTACTCTATTTTCGACTTATATATGACTTCGATAACACCTCATCCTCTTCTATGAAAACTAAAGGCATTGCAGCAAAAAGAAGTATCGCTGAAAAGGTTATAGGCCTGACTATTCTTTATCTCGCAAATGCAAAAATCTACGGCCGATCATAAGCTATAGAATCAGATAAACAAGGTAAAAAATAAGGGGTACTCTAAAATATGATGATGATTCTCAAAGGGGTCTTGAAGTTAGTCTAAAGCCTGCCAAAAAGGAACTTCCCAGAATTCAGAAATCTCTCTGAACTTGCTCTTTTAGCCGTGCTGCAAATCGTGAAAGGACCTATGAACCTAAAATCGGAGGTTTGGAACCCAAAACTTTGGACGTCAACCTAAATTGCCTCGATCGACTAATTACAAAAATAACTGAGTAAATTATGTAAGGCATTCTACCAGCTAATCCTGTGGTACAACTCCGGAATTAAAGTTTTAAATGATCTAGATTAAGAAAATTTGAGAAAATGTGTTGAAAAGTCTGCCAGTCTCTCAGAAAATGTCAATTACATTTTAGGGTTTCGGAATATAATTCCCCAGCTCCCAGCCTATCTTCTATTAAATGAATGGCAATTCTCTTCTTCCGATAGCTAAATGATAGTCTTCAGAAATCAAATAGCGTTGGAGGATCGTCGAATAACTATAAAGAAATGCCTATAATCCGGAACGAATATTGATAAGCTACTCGCGTCATACGAGAGCTTAAGAATATAATTTTTAGTAAAGAGAGACCATAGTCACATGCCTCTTTTCAACTATCTTACCAAAATTCAAAAGTTCACAACAACCCGAGACTATTTAAATCCAACCTAGAAGTCTAGATAAAGGATTTAATAACTGATTTTAAAGAATATTGGGAGGACTCTTTTCTGGACTTTAACTGTTCAAAATAAGGATCAACAATTCCACAACACGGTGTACTTTGTCTTTTAGAAACTAAGAAAATCCATGCAGGCTTAGTTTTTACTTTATCTAAACAGTTTGCCATTAGATTAATCAAGAGTATTGCAAATCGCACGAATCTTAATATCAGAAAATAATGAAGCATTGAAAAAGATGATCTATACCATGAATTGGAAATTAATAGAAACACACTATTTCAAAATTCTATGCGAAGTCACTAAAAGCTTCATTAAAAATATTGACAGCCCTATCTTAGAGGAAGAAAGCAGCCGATAAAGAGCTAAACTCGGTATTGTTATTCTAGACTTTCTTGCAGAAATGGTCGTTGGCCCTTACTATTAGGCGATGGATGCAGTTATTTTGCTATTCAATACGAACGCAGAAAACTTCATTCAAATGTTGAAGACATTCAATTCTGACTTTAATAACAAGCTCTAGCACTTGCAGGTGTTCAAGACTAAGATACTCAAACTTTATATTTACTTGAGATAACTAAAGATGTTACCAAGAATATGCGACAATCTAAAGCAGTAAATCATCTTGCCTGAACCAAAGGAATTAGCCTCTACTCTTCGAAAAACCATGCGTCAAATATACAACAGTTTTAGCCCAACAAGTCAACTGAGATAGAATAACAATCGACATTCTGTGGATAAACTACCTTGCCTAATTAAGAAGGATTTCTAAGAAATTAAATATTTGTACAGTTCCAACAAAAGGTTCAGGAACAGTCCATCCATAGATCTAATCTGTTAGATCTATAGACTGATAAGTATTTTGGGAACTGATGGGTCTTAAAGCGACGAATACTCGATGTTAAATAAGTTAAATTACTTAGCTGATGATACAGAGCTCCATTAGACTTCAGAAGAACTGGTGATTTGCATTCAGTTTGTGGAGAGTATAATCGATAATGTAGAAGTCCTAGTAAAATTATCAGGCCCGAAAGATGATCATAATAAATACAGTCCAAAGAAGAATTATAAAAATAAACAGGATCAGAATAATGAACAGGTTCCGAAGAAATAGGGTTAGATATTTCCTGTTAAGTATTACTTTCGGAGACCCTTCCTCGTTGATTTTCTGTCCAACTATAGTAAAGAGAACTTCCTCGCACAAGCCAAGAGGACTGACGCAGAAACAAAGATGTATGAAATACTCAACTACGAAGGCATCTTAGAGTCAGAAATGAAATAGAACTATGACACTCTCCAGTCTCCCTCGTGGACTCTCTCAGAGATCACCATAACAGTTATGAACTGGCTTTCATTCTTATTCATCCTAGTAGCTAACATCTGCTGGATAGTCAAATCTGGAAGAGGACCTTAAGAGAACACATCTCCTCTCGACTGGACCATATTGGGATGTACAATAGTTCAAATTCTACAAAACATCCTCGTTTTTATCGTCGAAGAAAAGCATAACTGCCCTTCACGTCTGAGGTTTTTGAGATACCAGTTCAAGAATAACAATAGGAACAAGTCCCTTACCAGGATAGATAACATTAGGTTATCTTTTGAAGCTTTCTTCGTGGCATAACCCGTTTACCAGATGACTTGCATTATACTGGGTATTTTAGCCATAGTTCTGAGACCCTGGTTCTTGGGCATTAGGCTGGTTATGGTAGCCTACCACATTCCCACCATGAAGTATATCATCCTCTCAGTCAGTTCCATGTGGAAAAAGCTATTACTCGTCTACACCTTTGCCTTCATTATCGTGCTCTGCTTCACTACTATCAACTATCTGCACTACCCACTCCGCTACAACTCTGCGGCTTTGAGTGATGAGTATGCACCCTCAGGCTCGGAGGAGATCATTGGTGGTGAAGACCCGAATGAGAAGTTCTGCGACTCTCTTCTGCCCTGCTTCCTGAATACGTTCAAGGCAGGAGGCCTCTCTGCAGTTACGGCTGCAATTAGTTACAACTCCCCTGTCTATTGGCAGATCTTCGTGTAGAACATCGCCTTCTTTTACATATTTGGATTGATCATGAACGGTGCCATTCTAGGTATCATGACGAGCGGCTTTGGAACTTTGAGAGAGGAGAAAGATACCTATGATGAAGATGTGGAAAACAGATGCTTCGTATGCAACTTGTAGAGGAAGGACTTTGAGGCAAACGACATAGACTTCGAGGAGCACAAGAAAAAGTAGCACAACGTCTGGAACTACATGGCTTTCCTGATGCATATCAGAAGTAATTAGTCTCACCCATATAATTGCTTTACAACAATGGTTAGAGAAATAATGGACAGCGTGTAGCAGCATCGAGCACGATGTGAAAAAGAAGATTGACAACTAGGTTCGAGACTGGTACCCATTATAAAGATCCCGATCCTTGGAGTTGGCTGAGGCGAGAAAGAAGAAACTTGTAAACGAGGATGCATCTGAGGAAACATGGTAGGACAATATCCAACTGCTTCAAAAGAGCTTGAAACTGAAAAGTGGATGATTTAGATATAAAGTTGATAAATAATAATGGTATGTTAGGATTTCGCATGAAGCGATAAATGAGTTATTAGAAGACAGAGAGTGCCCGACCGATAGAGTCGGGGTTGTAGGCATCATAATAATTAATTATGTTTTCTATCTACAATCCTATGGTCCAGGAATGTAGTGATAAATATATTGAAATACCAGGGCGATGTTTTTCTGAGGTAATGAGTCTGTACTATATTTTTCAGATAAGGAGCAGAAAATGAAACCCCTCAATACCTTTCTGCTTCGGTATACTTACGAAAATAGATAAAAAAACATTCCCTAACACTAATAATTGAAAAAAACTAAATAAAGTAGTCGCCAGCTCATCACTATAATTAATGGTAATTATACCTAAGTGGCAGGCAATGACTGCGAAGGTATGGACAATATTGGATACTTGGGATCCGTCTGCTATCTCCATAATCCATATAAATCTGACATAAGTCCCGATTAATACATTTCACCTGATAAAGACACTCGAGCCGCCGTTTTCTCTATTATTTAATTGAGAGTTGCTAAGCAAATACTAGATAGCTTTATACTGATAATAATAAATATCAATATATTATCTAATAATCAGAGATAATGCCCAGAGACGAGAACGGAAAAAACAGGAAGTTCAAGAACCACCAGGAGAAGGGCGAGGAAAGGGAGGGCGCCGACGATTGGCAGGCTCTCGAGGACTACACCACCAAGAAGGAGGAGGAGCCCGAGGCCCAACCCCAGAAATAACAAGCAGAAGAGGTGGAGGAAGAGAAGAAGCCCAAGAAGAACAAAAAGGGAGGACTAACAAAATGGAGTCAGCCCAAACCCGCGAAGCTGGTTCAGAACAGACCCTTTGGCATGCCTCCTTCAGATAGTGAGGAAGAAGAACAAGCCCCTAAAAAGCAATGATGCTCCAAAAATGTATATCACCGCAGATACGATGCGATTGTTGTTGAGCAAAAATATCAATCGAGGGTAGACAAGACCAATGTAGATAGATAGTCGTCGTTCCACACTGTTGTTGCACAGCTCTAAATTGAAATCCGTGCGATGATTAGGCAGGGAGCTTAGAGTTTGCTGATATCGATATGTAGTAGCATAAATGATAAAAGAAAAAGAGTGTGGAGCCGATTCAAAGAACCCAATAATCTAGAACAAAAAAAAATATATATATATATGTTTATATTTTTCTGCGATCATTGCTTGGTACAACAAAGTTCTGCAAGTTTCTCAGGGACATACTCGGGATCTTTACTCACATCGGCCACAAGCTTCACGAACGGAGGGAGTTCTTTCTGCACTGCTCCTTCTCGCTCGATGTAGTGCAGAATACGGACTGTTTTACTGTACTTATCCAATTCGAAACGCCTATAATAATAAAATAAAATACAGGAGGGGACACATAGTTTTCTAGTGTGTGCTTACTGTTTCTTGTAGAAAAAGATGGTCCGATTGAAATTCAACCAGCAACGGTGTTGTCGGTTATCCAGTAAATATTGGTACTCTTCAAGGGTCAGAGGGTAACGTTCGTTTTTCCTATTTTTACCCTCTCCAAGGGAGACGCTTCTTCGGAAGGCATATGTGTACTTGCCTTTCTGGCCTCTCTTTACTAGTTTCTCCTCAATATCCAATTCTCCACCCTCACACTTCAAATAGGTCTCGACAATCTCTAGCTTCGTCGAAGGTAGATCCGCAATATCATTTCCAGAGACACTACCCTAAACAAGATATGCGGTTCTGCTCCACACAGATTCTGCTGTCCCGATCAAGTGTTTGATGGATTCGATGCATCTATCGATTTTGTGTTGGAAACTTTGTCCTGGGGGATTATTGAGTACTTCGACATTGTTGTGTCCTGCCCAAGCATTGAGAGTGCTGTGATCGAGAAGACAGGCACGACTCGAATCCTCGCTTCTTGCTTAGTTGTTGGAATTGGTGTAGAAAGAGACAGCTCCGTCGGCAGCAGTCACGAAAAACACTACCATATGGTATCGCTTGTCGCGGAGTTCAGGGAGATTCCATCCTTGGGTCTAAAGTATTTGGGTGAGCTGCTCTTCGCTGACGTAGGCACAAGGGTCCATGACTCCACGATCGAAGAGGATAATCGAAGGCTTTCCAGTCATTAATGCCAGCCGTACGAAATAGTCTTCTAAATAGATTTGGGTCTTGATTAATTCTGCCTCGAACTGTATGATTGTCGACTGATCCATTTCCAAAGGGTTCACAACTCCTCCACCTTCTGAAGTTAAGGTCGCAACTTAGGGACAGGAGAAGACACGGTATCCTTGGGCTTCGAAGTGTTGCTTGACTGCTTTGAGAGCTGAAGTCTTGCCTCCACAGGGTCCCCCCGTGAAACAGATCTTATAGATAGGCACTTCGGGTTTTCGAGGAACTTGGATAGCGTGGAGTTGTTTCTGTTGTCTAGGTAACAAATGCCTGAGCGATATATAGGCTGCAAGTCCCAAGCCAGCATACTTGGTGATTTGCATGAGGGAACCCGAGCCAGAAAGAGAAGGAAGATTTTCCATAATATCTTTTCGGTAAAAAGTATATATATATATTTATATAGTTTTATCTAGGAGTAAGTTATGAATGCGGATCATGATAACCAATAATGGATTTATGTAATGATGGTGTGGATCATCGTATCTTACGAAGGGGGATATCTATCTGTTTTTTTGTAAAGTCAAATCTCCTTCTTTTATTTGTTCTTCTTTTTCAGAATGCATAGTCGTGCTGACTTCATGAAGGCCTTTTTACTGCCAAGCCATTAGCGGTAGAGCTCTTTGATTTTTTATAACAGTTGTTCTTGTTGTTACAGGCTCAGGTGGGCATGACGCACTGATTGGTACTACAGAAATTGTTACATGTCGTTTTAGTCCAGGAAAGGGTAGGCGACTTCTTGGTCCCATTGAAGTTCAATCTCCCAGCCACAAGCATTGCATTCCTATTCCAGCCGGTTAAACAGGTTGAACCCTGATTTCTACGAAGAAGGGAGCGTGAACTTAAGAGCGATCATAGCCTTCTCCGAAAAAGTGGTGAAGCGGTCCCTGGACTTTTATCCCCAAATCGAGACCCCCAATCTGGCATCGGAAGTAGTTTACTCATAGATAGACTCGAGCATTCGTCTGGGATCGGGAACAAGATTGAGGACCATGTTACAGATGACGGTATCGAATTTCGAACTGGACTGGATGACTTCCATACCGTTTGCAGCTCGGAGTTCCACCAAATTGGATGACAGCCATTCTTCAGCATTCATTAGGGATTTGTTCCTTTCGAGCTATTTCTGGATACGCAGACGAGCCATCTCGATCATCTTTGGGGATAGATCTGTTGCTAGATACTTGGCATCCTTGGGTTTTTTGTCGACTGCGTAGGATAAGAGTAGCCCTGCCCCAGCTCCGATTTCCAAGACATTTCGCGATTTCTCGATTTTGAGGAGGTTGACAAGAGTAAAGTAGAAGGTCTGAGGTCCACTATCTGCGAGTACATAATGATCGCTGAAGTTATCCCACTTGACTCGGTAAGTATCCACAACGTCTTGCATGATGAGAGAGATATAAAAAATAAGTTCGCGGGTCTTCACTAATATAGTTTTATTAAAAAATATTTGTTTAACTCTACAGTCCAAAAAAATATATATGATTCTAAACTACTGGGGCAACCATCTACGACTCCAATGCTCTTCTTATTGGTCCAACTTCCCCATCAGATTCTATCTTTCGAGTGCTACTAATACCAGCCATGGCCCTATAGTCACCATCCGCGAGAAATCTGTCAGAGATCCAATCACCGACTACATGAAGCTCCCCAAATCATATATCAACAAGATCACCCAGAGCCCACTTTTGTCCAAGTATCTCCTGTCGCGGTCATAAAGGATGGAAGCAATCAATGTGTAGCACGAGACATTGAAAGCGCAGGCCCATCGCTACTTCATCTAAAAGCTGGGGGTGTCGGCAACCACCAATTAACTATTAACAACGCATCTCTAAAAAAATGGAATAAACCCTTTGAGTCCTGGGGATGTGATCGCACTATCCTACTTCGCAAGAGATCACAATCAGGATGGGATAGCATTCAGTGAATAAAGCAAACAGAGGATGTTTTCACACCAGAACATCGATATCGTGGGTAAGGTGTTTCTGGCCAATTCTCTCAGACTCAGACAAACCAATATCAAGCATGCTCTGACAGAACGATTCATTAAATAATTCGACTCTCTTGGGGATTAAGAACTCCTCTATTGTCTGAAAGGTCTCGGCCAAGTACCAATCAAAAGTGAGGTAGATAAATAAGCCTGGAGGAACCGTGTGCTACAGGCGAATGGGCTTGTCTACCTTTAGATGATCGCATAGCTCGTGGGTATGGGGTGGACTGAGACCATCGATATGAATAGAATTGAATCGACCCTACTCAAACACATTAGTGAATTGAGCCTTCCCGATATTTATCGTGCTTTTTTCATCCAGTCTAAGGCCAAATAACAACAAATGAGTCCAGGGACCAAGGCTAAGCTGAGTCAACTCCTGGAGAGGCAGGTGCCTTTTGCATCCTTTTCCGACAGTCGTTATCTGATCTACATGCTTCAGAACGAGGACTATACTATAAAAAATATCATCGTTAGTCACATCAACTTTGATAATTTTGCGAAAAAGGACTACCTCGCTTTCAGCCATGTATTGGCAAGGAAACTCAACTCTACCTTGGCTCCCGAATAGTACAAATTGTTAATAGAAAAGGCTAAACATCCTATCCCGCAAAATCTGATGGAATCCTTCACTCCTTTCGAATTCGAGGTACTGCTACTGGAGAGGGTCGACCTGGGCATCGATGACCCAATCAAATATGCGAAGTCTTTGGGTCTCTACAACACTAAAAACCTCAATTGCTACAAAGGGATGATCGGGTTCTTCCACAAACAGAAGGCCGATATCTGCATGCCATTCAAACTTGAATTCGAGCATATGTTCGTCAAAAAACTCAACAAAAAGGGTGCCCAAACCATCGCAGCCTTGGACTTCTTCGGAGTCCTGGCCGTGATGGCGAGACACAAAATGGGTACAGTCAACTTCTGGAATGACATGTACTAAATATGCCTCAAGTATACTGCAGATTTCAATGAAGAGTTGTATGCTAAGTATACGAACCCCGATATTCAGAAACTGTGTCTTTCGCTTTTCGCCTTGCTCGCACATCGCTACCAGACGACTGATCTGCTGAAGCGAGCCCTGAACGTCCTGGAATGGTCATTGAAAAATCGAACCTGGCCCTTTACTCGACTCTTCTAGATTAACAGGGCTGTGTACTACGGGAAGATCGGGGACGACGAGTTGTGGTTCAGAATCGAAGAAAACTACATGCGCACGAATGTCTAATACCTGAACGAATAGCAGAGGTCATGCGTTTATAAAATGTTGACTTACTTCGGAACCCTAGAAAAAGGTTCCAAGAGATTTTGGGACAAGTTCCAGCCAGTACTGACTGCGAAGGAGAAGAAAGACTTGTTGCAGATGATGCAGGAGAGGAATAGAATGATGATAGTGAATTTCTTGAACGCCCCTATTTGAACTTGACTTCCTAAAAATAAACTGTATATTGGTGTTGCGCCTTTTATGATATTTTTTTACAGGCTCAGTCTATATATCTATAGTTATCTATATAGTTATTTTTTTATTTTTTATTAGCATTAAAAACAAACACACATAATGTCAGCCATGTACTATACCAAAGGTGATTTCAAAACGTAGAAACCCATAAAAAATGCCATCCATTCCTACCATAAAGACAACGAACAGGCCAAGACCCACTTCATGAACTTCATGACTCGTCCCAGAACTCGTTCCTTGTTCGTGGATAGGAAACCCTAGTCAGCCAGGCCTCTCCGACAATATCAGAAACAGTAGTTAGCAGAATCACCAAACTCGAGGATCCACCCTGCGACCCAAAGACACAATAAAAACCATAGTCAGTTGGATAGGCAAAACTGTCCTGATGAGAATATACGTTGGAAGTAGATCGACTTCGCGGAGTATGTGAGGCTGCGAGAACTCATCAGTCCAGTACCGTTTCTTTTCAAGATAAAGCAATAAGAGGAGTAGTACGAGAAAGGTCAGAATGCCGATGAAGCGAAAGGAATAATACTGGTTGAGGAGCCGATTGAAGTTCGGGTGAGGAGACACTATTCAAATAAAAAGGCTACAAGAGAGAATAGTGCTGTGAGGCAACACAAAATAATACCGATCGACAGCTCCAATGATTATCATCCAGAACACAAGATAGTCAACAGCATTCTGCCCTTTTATCTTGCCACTCTCAACAGATCTTCCACGCCTAGTACTCCCCAGAAAGCCACTACATTCGACTTCCGTAAAATGAAACGCATAGATCCTATACCGGCACTGCGAGTCAAAAGGGGTTTCTGAGAGTAGTAGCTCATGTCCTCCCAAAGACTGCATGATATTGCGAACCTTTACACACATCTAGATACTTATTTTACAACTATGCGAATAACAATCAGTAGACGTAGAAAGGGTAAAGCACATCATTAGGCAGGTAGACTTGAGCACTTGGTGCGGGAGGAACGTGGACTGACGCAGTGTTGCTGACATCCTTGAACTCGACAAAGAACCAGCAGCTAGAATCAGATCCTGTCTTGGCCGAATAGGCCGTGATCTTGCTACCCACGATTTCATAGGCACTGTTCGAACTCGTCCCCACTCTTCCATAGTATATCTCTAGGATGGCATTGGTTTCCAAGGTCCCAGATACAGGAACACTCACAAAGTCATCAGAGTTGGTAAATTTGGCTCCTCCGATTCTTGCAATTTTTGAAAAATAATCTGACAACTTTGACACGAAAGTTGACTTTTTTCCTTCGCACTGAATTCCCATGTCGATCCCGAAACGAATATCCAGCAAAGACTACGACTTCGTAGTGCTATCCGATATGCATGCTCCAGCTAATGTTTTGAAGTCTTGCGTCAGAATAGGTCCGACTCCGACGAGACTTTTGGAGTTTACCACCACCAAAGGTGCTCCATAAGTGTATCCAAGGTTTGAGGATTGTCGGGTTGACTCATTCTTGAATCTCCACCAATACTCAACATTCTGGGTTATCGTGGCGTAGGCTGACGGGATATTAGCGTACAGGACTTAGACAGTTGCTTGGCTGATGGTGGAGCCGTCGGTCTAGAATTCGACTCGGACTGTATGGACTGCCTGGTTGCATGTTGCTGTTTTGGGGCTGACTAGACAATCCACATTAGACGGGGCTGTAGTCGAACCACTCCCTGTGCTGTCGTAGTAGGTGATGGTTTTGGATGAGATGTTAGCGAAGAGGTTGCTCCAGTACGCAGCTGACAAGGCATTCGAACTTGCCGCAGAAGAGCTTGATGGTCTACGGGTTCTACAGGATTCCAACTGCACGTCAACTCCAATATAAATATTCCCTTACGCGCATCTTCCATTGGGTCCCGCAACGGGTAATCTCAATACCTTCTGGTTGGCATCCTTTGCTTGGGTAGTGTACAAGGACCGAAGATCGTAAAAGCGATTTCCTGAGTCTCCATTTTTAGCATACTGAAGATAGAGCTGGTCAACTGCATCTTTTGCTTTGGAATCGGTGCTGGACCTGTAAGGATTGAGGGAGTCAGCAGTTTTCTTATCATTTATGGTAGAGACACAGAATAGCTTTTTTATTATGCTGTAGATCGTCCTGAGACCTGAATAGAGATCAGTTATGTCAGTGGTTTTGGTGCTAGAACACAAAGGGATCCCCAAGCCATTAGTATTCGCTAGAAGTTATCAAAGGATATTGGGTTGTTATTGTTTAGGAATCGATATTTCTTTAATATGAGTTACTAGGAGAGCAGAGACCATAGGAAGCCCAGGTATTCTTGATTTCAGGGGTGCAGTCGAGATCGCAGCAACACTGGGGGTCGCAGGTCCCGGAACTGATATCGCAGACACAGGAACCTATATTACAATGACAAATACGTAAGAACTAAAATATAGAGAGTACCCGAGGCAAAAGCAGTGTTGATTTTGGACGAGACGATAGCAGCGAGGAAGAGCAGCAGACAGAGGATCTTGCACATTCTGAGGTATCCTGAATCGTGTATATATATATATATATTCTTATAGCTTATCTATATTTTTTTAAAACTATTTTCTGTATGCAGATTCAATTTTTTAAACTGTTCATTTATTATTTACAAAAAATCCAAAATAGACAGTCGAGTGGATCTTCGGAGGAAAATGTATTGATTAATTATTACTATTGTTGTCATAAATCTTTGAAATAGGTATAATCGAGTTAGGGGAAATTTGGGGCGCCAGAAGTACTGTGAAGCTTGTAGCAGGCCGATATTTGGCCTAGGTGGTGGCTGTGGTGGTTGGTCACATGGGTCAGCACTGTCACTCCCGTTTTGCTGCTGGTTTATCCGCTTGTAGTCTTGTACTCTATCGCCTACCCCAGACTCTTCTAGCTCTGGCCATCCAAAAATACTCTATATTTTGCTATTGTCTCCTCGATGACTTTGGGATATCGAACTAACCAATTAGAGTCGGCGACTGTTAGTTTGCTAAAGGAGGAAGGATCACTCCACAGAGTGCAGAGTGCTTGGTATTCAGGAGTGTGTGAAGAACGGGTGAGACGGAGCTGCCAAAGGTTGTCAGCAGCAATCAAGTGGTCAATCGTTGCTTTGGGGGTGTGAAAGAAAAGAGCAGGGCTAGTCTGGAAGAGGAAGTGTTCAACTTTAGGCATTTGAGTGAGGAAAGCATGAACTTTGCGATGCCTCCAGAGCGTATAGTCTAGGAGCGTATGGATATGGTTTTTCATAGTGTTTGTGTTCAATGGAGTTGGATAACTTATCTGTGACCTACTAATTATTTTACTACTATCCAGATTAATGATGTATTAGCGAAAGATTAGAAGTAAAATAAATATCAGATACCTCTCCTTATTACCCTCTTTGCTCTTAGATTTGTTAACCTTCATATTTACTACTTGCCTTATTATTAGCATTCATCCCTCTATTCACCTCCTTATTGTCCATCTCCTTTTTCTTCACCTCCTTCTCCACCCTCTTCTTTATCCTAGTATCCCTCGCCCTCACCAGCTCTATCATAGTAATTGCCCAAGTACTAGTAATCGATCGTGTTTTCGGTCTGGATAAACAGCTTCTGAGCCTAGCTGGCATCCTCGGGATAGATATTCTCATAGGCCTCGGGCAGTATAAAATTGCCATACAGGTACAAACCATTGAAATAGTCCTAGATCTCAGCCAGGTACACATTTCTATACCTCTAACTCTTTACCATGCGGAACACTTCTTTAAACTCTGCTGAAGGAATCAGATTGTCGCTGAGGTCTAGGAGCTTCAGTTTATTAATATTGCCCATGGTTCTCATGAAACTCAAAGAACTGATCAGGTTGTGGTCGAAAAACAGACACCTGATTTCACTCAAGTTTGTCATGCTCAATGGCCTCAGGTCGGAGATCCGGTTTTTACTCATATATAATGACCTGATCTGCTTAAAATCAATCTTCATGAACTCTCTGATAGAGTCAATACGGTTTTCAATAAAGGAGAGCGTCCGGAGATTTCTGAAGTCAACACCCACAGCCGACTTTAAACTAGAGAATAGATTATTATCAAGCCAGAGCTGATCTAAACTCCAAGGTATATGATTGAATCCCTAGAAATCCCGTATGAGGTTGTTATTGAGAGAGATTTCTGTGAGGACATTCAAACTCCTGAACGATATTTTGCAGAATGAATCAATCTTACTGTTATCTAGACGAACCCATAAAACAAATATTGTGTAAAACTTGGATGATGCTTACTGAGATTGAGTCTAAGGATACGGGATAGGTCCAGTCTGGTTCTTCCGGGTTGTAGGAACTGTAGATCAACAACAACGTCCGTAACTAAGCATGGCCAAATGAAGTACATTAATAGAACTGTTATGTTTACTCTAAACAACCACTCGCCAAGGGGATACACTCTACAAAAACTGTGCCAGATACGCCTATTCGTTGTCCCAGATCCGCAGATTTCCGGTTTCCTGGACTTGTTGTCTCATCGTTTATAACTTCTGTCTCTGATCCTCGGTGAGGTTGAGTTTCACTCTGTTCCATTCGGTATTTTTGGAGTGATGCTGTTTTCTGATGCTCTGATGATGAGCGTGTCTTTTTTGTTACAAAAGTATTCCGTAGTCTGTTTATTGTTGTTTTCGATCTGTGGGATTGAAGGGTGACAACTGGGCTGAGTCTGCCTCTTCTTGACTTTGGGACTGAGAGTGAGGATGATGATTATCGGATGCTTCTTCTGGATTCATTATCAATCAATTGATTTGTTTTATGGAGTTTTCACAATTTTATCAGGACCCAAAGATATGAAATTATATATACACATATAAAAAATATAAAATACATAGATCGATAGATAAGAATTGAATTGATTTTTGTTTTTTTATGTCAAAAATAATATAAATTATGAATAAAATCTGTTACGTTTCCCGCCCATCCCCCCACCAGACTAAAAACTCTATGTAATATATATTGATTACGATATGTATTTGTTTATATTTTTTTAATCTTCACATCTTGTCCAGCCGGTAAGATTGGTATTTGGCCATATTGCGTTAGAGGAACTCCGAGAACTCGTTCCGCCGGAGACTGCTCCCTTTCTATTTGGACTACTAGTTGTACTCGCCCTCCCCTGTCGTGTGGGTCTTGGTCCGGATGCTTCTACTCCTTGCCCGGTTCTCTGTCACCCTATTTTTACTCAAATTGTACCGGCTGTTCCTGTTGGATACGGGGCCAGTCGGACTGATATTCGCACTCCCTACTGATCTGATTGTTGGCAGCTTCGCCTGTTACTATTGCTTCTTCTGGGCAGTTTATCCAGACTATTTTATTCCTTTCTTGCGGGTCGGGTAGTTGTTATAGTTCAGACTGGCATAGTTGTTCTTCCGGGATTTTACCCGCAATTAGGCTGTTCTTTATGAAGGGACTTCCAAGGATGCCATGGGTGGTCCCTTCCCATCCAGTCTGTTTAGCACTTCATAGAACCACTTCTGGTCTCGGTCCACCTATACTTCAATGTCGATAGATTCAATCCTGAGCACCTACTGGTGTTTCTTAATGATGTTTTGGCGCTGCTTGAGCTGATCCACCAATAGCCCAACCTCAATCTTTTGTGTCTCTAGCTGCGTACTCTTTTGGTTTTTCTTTAATTTCTCAGTGTTCAGCTGGTTAATCTCCAGCTCTAACATCCGGTCAGTTATTATCTTGGCTGAGTAATCATCCTTAAGACTCTTTAGGATGGTGGCTCTCTGTCTGAGAAGATCTGTATATTTGTCTAGTAGTTCTCTATGTTGCTGTCTGAGTTTGCCGATATCGATAGAATTGAGTTGGGGGTCATAGAGTTTCCTTCCTCTGCTCTAGTTATACAGGGTTTTGAATTGCTGGAATTCATATTGCTGGATTTTGTTCTCGATTTCTTCTATCTCTTGTCTCAGAATAGCCTCAACTTGGAAGCTCCTCTGAACTTCCTTATTCGGACCTTATAGCGCCGAATCGATCGTGCTCGCTGTCATCTTATGTATCTGGGCTCTTATCCTCTAATTTTACTCCCTTAAGTCCTGGATGATCTACCCGAACTTAGCAGGGTGATTGCGATCGACCACCCTGCGATTAATCTGCACGTTCAGCTGGATCTTGCTGCAGAGTGATGCGTACTGCAACGTGCTCACAGTTTCTTCGGTGTTTTAGATTCTTGGGGTGATTGTTGCGATCATGGCTGTACGCGAGTTCCCTCCCAGACTGTCTTTCAGAAGTCTGGTCAGCTTAGAGTCCCGAAAGGGGATATGGTATTTATTACGTCCAGCGTCCTGGGCTAGCAACTGGATGCATTTTGACAGGACCAATAATGACTGGTTTATCTTTTTACTCTAGAATGTGTTCACAGCCCTCTCAGACCCCGCGAGGTCGATGAGATGGAGTCTGGAGTATCTGATTTCCTGTTGCGCACCCTGTCCCTTGTCCTGGCGCTCGACCTGTAGCTGGATAACCGCATGCGAACGCGAAGAACACTAATTATTGTGTGTCGGGGCTGTGTGTCTAGATTCCAAAATCCGATCAAGATAAGGCTGAACTTCTGCGAAACTGGAAACCATGATTTCCGTTGCTCCGAATAACTGAACCCCTCGTCCTGGCAGTTCACGCAATTCCACAGGCACTGGCGGATCACTCAGCAAATCACAGATAGCCTAGTTGTAGACCTCGGCGCAACTTATTTTAACAACAAAGTCCCGAGTTTCGACTTGGTCATCAATGCTTTAGAAAATATTTTTGAGCACGAGCTGGCATATTCCTTCTTTGTCGGTTGCTGTCTCAGGTCCGAACATCGTGAAAGTCTTGCCTGAGCCCGTAGCGCCATAGGCCAGAATAGAACTATTGTAGCCTTCAAGTAGACCTGAAATCAGCTACCCTGATAACTCATTAAAAATTATTGGATTAGAGTCGAGAGTCCCGAATATCCGATGGAAGCTGTACTAGTAAGTATGGGGACTGCTGCTATTTTTTGTGGTTATGGCTAGTTTCTATCTGCTGCGTATCTCCACCGAAAGAGGTTATTGTGAGAGGACTGGAAGAGGACGCAGCCGGATGCATACTTTCATGCGGAATTGATCCCTGCCTGTGGTCTCTTTGGGGTGGGTGCTTTATTTATGAGTATTATGATTGATGTAGTGTTCTCTGTCTTTCCTGGTGGAGTCGTGGTAGTTGGGGGAAGTGTGTTTCCTGAGGGGGAGGGGCGGGATGACCTTGATGGTATTGGGTAGCTTTGGTGGAAGACAAGTTTCTTTTAATGGAACATATTGGAGATGGGGTGGTTTTTTACTCGTCGTTGTGCGATCATTGGAGGGAGAGTGAGATCTTAATCTAACCTTTTTTGTGAACCAAGTATTTTAGCTAAGATTATCTAATTTCCTTCGCCGTGGTGTTTGTGTTTTTAGTAGAGAGTTGTGAGTTATTTTTGAGGGTACTATGGATTTCTTCTTAAGTATTAATGTTTGTTTGTTTTTTTGTTTTTAGTATTAATGTTTTTTTGTTGGTAGAAACCAAAAGAAACAAACAATAACAGAAAAATAAACTTATACACACAGAGGAGAGAGAGAGAGAGAGAGAGAGAGAGAGAGAGAGAGAGATAAATATTCGTGAAAAAGATCCTTGCTACATTATCTAACAAAAACTATGGGGTTAAGATACCCATACACACATATATATGTTAATGACGAAGTAGCTTTTTTATTTCACATCTGTATAGATTATTATTGGTAATCCAAAATTTATTTCGCATGTTGTTTGAATGACAAAAAAAATATCCATCCCTCACTCTCATGTTGCTCTTTGGTCTTCTTCTCCGGATAACTTCAGACTGCATATCTACTCTGGTTCCGACACACAATGAACCAGTATCTTCGACTCGCCTAGATTCTTCTGTTCTTTCTTATTGGCATTGTTGACTCTAGCTTAGCTGTTGTTCCTTCGACCCATATCATTATTATTATTGTCAGTGCACTCTTCCCGATCTTTAGCAGCCACACTATTTTTTGAATCATTAAAGCTTCCGAAGAGGAGTTCATCACCAACAGTATCATTATTAGTTATTGGAGTGATCTGATGGTAACGATGTAGCTTGAGTTGTAACAGTTTTATCCTGCGTCTGTACATCTAGAGTTCAGTCTCGATTCTTCGGTTACGCTAGAGAAGCATACCATTCTTGCTCAGGAATTTCGGGTAGTTATTGTTCAGGGTGTCTATCAGCTCCTAGCGAAGGGCTCTCTTGTTTTAGTTCTATTTCTTCAAGAGCACTGTGAGTTCTCGGTGCATTTTCCGAGGTTGTCGCTGCATTTATACTTCGATATCCACCACCTGCATCGTCCCCTGTTTCGGGGCTTCTTGTTCGGAAGTGCGGGAGGATTAAGTTTCATGGCCATCCGACACGGTTGCCCTGTATTTCTTCTGTTTTCTCCCTAGATTCTGTCCCGCCATCTTGTTGTTATCCTTGAATCTGCTTTCCTAGATTGTCTTTGCCAGTTTTCTGAGCATCTTATGATAACCCTTTATTTGTTGTTCAGTTTCATGTTTGACTCCTTTAAGGGTAGCTTTCTCCTCACTAATCTTGGCTATCAGGTTCATATTCTGGTACTCCATAAACAGGTAGTCGATATTCTGTGTGGTCGGCGGGATGTCGTTCTCCCCCAACTCTTCGTAGGCATTGAGTTTATCCACGATCTCGGCATAGCTGAGTTATTTTTCATGGCCCAGTTTCCTCAACTGGTCGATCCGGTCTGCTGCATTCCTGATTTCTTCATGGTAGGAACTGATTTATTCTTCCAAGATTTGTTATCTGATGAAACACTGGCTAATTGACCAATAGTAACAAAAAAACAAAGGTTAAAAGAAATGTGTGGGTGCGTGTTACCTATGTCATGAGCTCGTTCTTTTCTTGTCGCTGCTTCTCGATATAGTCCACCAATACTTTGTTTTATTCCATCAGACTCTGGATCAGGTTTAGTCTCCCATCCGTTTTCCTCGATGCGTCCCAACCCGTAACTTTGCTATCTTGTTGGCTCACCCAAGTCGATACCTCTGCCTCTTTCATTTATCGATTCCCTGACTTCAGAGGGAGTGTAATCTACTTCCCGCCCTTCCTCGTCAAGGTTTCCTGGAGGAGGATCGAGGCTGTCATCCTATTGAGCTGGATGGACTTGGCGACTGCCTGTGCTTCGTAGTCGAGCTGGTGCTTCTCGCCATTGAGATTCTCGACCTCCGCAGTGAGTCTTTGGAGCCTCTTCTGATTGTCCTCTGAGGACAGGCTAGTGCGTTTGTTGCCCTGGCGAATAGTAGACATTCGAATAAATGTGGAGAATCAATCAATACAGTGTCCTCTTTTTTCCTATATAAATAATAATCATAATAAAGAATATTATCTAACTATCTATCTAAAAAAATAATGAATGACAAAAAAGTAAACAAAATCATAGTTTTTGATATGTTTAGTAAAATGCATTAACTCAACAAAAAACAAGAGAAGAAAGATAGTCTGAACTAAAATATTAAAATATAAAGAGTCTAGATAGGTTTTCTAAAGGGTAGATATAGATGACGAAGAAATTAAACAAATCTATCAGCGAGGCGCACCGTAGGCTTCAGCCATGCGTTAGATCGTGTACTTGTGCGACGCGATGTACATGATAGGCACGCCTGGCACTTTGCGGATTCTTCTTTTTAGATCTTTGTCGCAAGTCGCCACGATGTAACACCTGTGCTGACGGACTCTCTCAATTAGGCAGTCGTCAGCGTAAGTACCCTTGTGCAGACACTGCAGTCTCTAGAAACGGGGGTCTTTGGTGATGCGGAGAGCCAGTTTGTACTTGGTCCCGAATTTCTCCAATTCAGCAACGACGCAGTCAGTCAGATAAGGGATACCTAACAAAAAATATAAAACATTAGACGGGTAAGACTCAGAGTTGTACATTTTCCCAGCAGACAGTCCATGCTGTTCTTGAAGATGTCCAGTTTGTTCTGGATGGAGAAGTTGATGAAGTTGGTATCGATGAGGATGCGGTAAGGGGGGCCCAGGGCACTGTTGTGCATGAAGAACAAGCAGGACGGCTCTTTGGGCAATTATTTAAGTTCGATGTCTTCGGGGACCTTTTTGTCGAGAGCCTCCTTCCTGGTCTCTTCGTGCTTCTAATACTTCTACTGGTTCTTCTTGAGCCGCTGGTCCTTGGAGGAAATGATTCGCTTGACTGCTGCGAACTTTTTGGCGACTTTAGCTTTTCCCATGGTTGTTTGTTGATATTCGGGATTATTATATAATTATGACTATTATATAAAATACTATATATATATATATATACGCAATCCCCCATTACAATATATAGGACACATAATGATGATTGATTGACAATAAAAAAATATATAGCCTAAACAATCTTATGGATTATTGTAATTTGTTTTTTTTATTCCTCTTTGTTTAGTATCAGGATATATATATAGTCATCACTCGTTATTAGGCTCGGACTTATCATTTGCCCTAATCCTAGCCACTCACGCTCGGCAGGATTTACCCCACAGGACATTTGATCGCCCGGCAAATCGCCAACCGACTCCTTTACAGATCCACCTTAGAATACTCCGTGCTCACTCTTTCGAACACATCCTGCAGTCTATTTTCTGGCTGTCCTTCGAAGTGTACAATTAGTTTGTATGGACCGATGAGTACTCCCTGATACACAGTGTGTTTGGCTACACTTTCCTTAATCTCAGTGTACAGATCCAGATGGTAGTTGATCTCATCCTCATCGGGGTCTGCATCTTGGTTGTTAAAGATTTCTGCGACTATGTTATGACCTTCGATGCGCAGATTTGAAATATTCGGGTAAGGCACGAGGAGAGTGAGTTTGTCATAGCAGAAGATCATCTTGTCTTAAATGATGGTGAGGTTGGCAGCAGGGATACGCATGTCGTCGATGGGGGACTAGAGAGTGATCGGGATGGGGATGGAGTTGTAGGCGGATAAGTTAGATTCCATGTGTGTTTGTGCGAGCTAGTAGGTAAATTAGAGTGTGTGTGCGAAATTACTAAAAAAAGTGTAATATTGTTTATTTGATCTTTTTGAATAAATACAAAGGAAAAATACAGGGAGTAAAGAGCTGTTTGTGCTGTTTATTGGAGAAAGGTAATACTAACTATCTAAACAAAAAATACGGGATGATGCGACTATAACATATTGCTTAGTGTCGAGGAGATTATATTTGAGCATTGGCAATGGCTGGTTCTGGGACTTTGCAGCGATTCATTTTCTGGTGGTTGTTCCTGACTCTTCTGTACTCTGTCTTAGCGAGACTCCCACGTACAGGCACCATCCTATCCGTGGTCAACCAGGCATCAAGAGTGACTAGATGGCATGCATCTTTTAAATCGAAAGGGAATGAGGTGAATACTAGCCTAATTACGGCAACACAAATTAGTCTAAAAAAATCAATACGTCCACTGGAAGAGTTGACGATTGCAAAATCGAAAGCGAAATGACATTACCAGATACATTATTTGGTAAATGGTTATGAATATATATAGATAATTCTATCTCATTCGTAGAGATATGATATTCGCCATCAATTATTATTCCATGCCTATGGGTTGCCCATCAGAATGATCAACACAGGCTATGCGTGCTGTCCTCCCAGGCTCAGGTACCCTGGATCCATCGGGTACATCGAGGCATGACTCGCCACCCAGTAGAACGGTGCTGTCAGCAGGTGAGGATACTCTGGTATCGACAGTGGAACAGGGATGAAGGAACTGCCGTTATTTGCCATCTCGATGGGAACTTGTAATGATTCACGGTATTTATACTGAGTCTATTAGGGGGAATTCGATAAATTCTACAACGACGATGGAATAGCAGGCATTGTTGTCTGGGGTATTAATATAATGGGGCTGTTTTGTTGAGATTCGTCTAGCGGGGACATTAGGTCTTCAGAGGAAGCTTGGGATATTTTGGTGATGATCCTGTCGATCATCTGGTCTTCGGAGACTACGAGTTGCTTGTTGCGCATGCACAGCTGTGTCTACTTCTCGATAACGCTCAGAAACCTATTTTTGACTCCATTCTCAGTGCGCAGTTCTTTCATAATTTTGGAGATCAGGCTCCATTTTTTCCCATGCTTTTTAACGCTCTCGAAAAGCACAAGGTCTTCTTCTTTCCTCCACAATCCCCGCTCGATCACACAGATGCTCGAGGCCCACTTGCGCTTCAGCTCCTTAGAGGAACGGTATACGATATCGTTTCGAGGGGACCGGCAGTTGAACATCCTGGCGATAATGTTCCAGCGGGGCCGAGTATTCTCATAGTCCAGCTACCTGAAATTCGAAAAGTCAATTGATTTTGATTGTGTCAGGAATAAGCAGTTACTTGAGAATGTTCTTGAGGACTGCGACTTCCTCAGAGTCCCAGGATGAGTTTTTGGGCATGGCTCTACAGCTGGCCAACCATTTGAACTTGCAGTCGTCTGTGCTCCTCCCCGAAAAAAAAGAAGCAACCAGCTCCCAAACCCACTATTCGATGAGATTGATGTCGATTTCACCTCTTAAGTATAGGTCGCAGATCATGAACAGCAAGACTTGGGTTTATTCCTTATGCCAGTTTTTCTTGACCTTGTCACCCCCAGTACGATCTCTGATTTATCAAGTAATAAGTATAAGAAATAATGTAGATATGAAATATATACATATATATTACTGTTAGAGCACCATTTTGTAGAGGTTGAGGCATTGTTGGAAAGTGAGCGAGTACTCCTTGGGGAGCAGGAGTTGGGCGAGACTGGCATACCGTGAGGTATTGTAGTTCGGGTCTTTGCTGAAAAGGGTGATGAATTGTTGAAGCTTATTTTGAGGGCTGGGTTGCATGGCTGAAAAAAATAATGATGATGTTGTGTTTAGAGAATATATATGAATGAATTACAAAAAATAATCGGAACGGCGCTCGTTTTTTTAGATTCGGATACATCTATCTCCTATAATGATGTTATGTTTTTAGGGGGGTTATATATGTATGTGTGTATGTAAATTAAAACATATCTTCCTTGAATCATAGGTGGGGGGCATCACGAATACATGGGTTGGGTCGGGTTGGTTCAAGTCCGGGGTATTTCTTTATTCGCTTCTACTATTTTTAGCCTCCTCGCCTCTCTCGGACTCTGTTGCGATTCGTAGTTCTCCCCTCCCCAAACTCTAACACAATCAACCCCCACCATCTCTCCGACTGTTCCTCCTAACATTACAGTTACAGCTTTCTACTAATATACAAAAGAATTGATTAGTTTTTAATTCGAACATAACAGATATTATACATTGTATGTATAACCAGCATATATGATTATTATTATGATTATTATTCTGTTTTTCGGCTAGATGATGAGTACGATCCTACTATCTATTAAACATAGACTATGTTTTTTGTGTCAAAAAATATACAGGCATGTATGTAGATATATATATATATATTTTTTAGCCCAGATTAACATACACTATATATATCACTATTATTTTTTATATCAAGATCCCTTTTTGTTGGCTACAGTTTTATTCATCCCAGCGTACTTCTTCGAGTCGTTCTTCGACAGCAGTTGTTGGTTCCGGCATCCTTTGCCTCCCTACCAATGTCCTGATCTGTCTGCACCTCTAACCAGCTCCCGCTTGCATCTTTTACAGCTCTCCATCAATGGTTGCTCCCTAAATGGTAAACATAACAACAAATAAGAAATAAGGAGAAGGGTGTTACAAGCTGCAGTAACCACAGATCATGACATTGGCACGCTCCCACTCATGTTTCTATGTTTTCTACTAATGGCACCCATCGCAGGGGAAGGCTCTCCCGCAGCAAGGGAACCGGAAAAACCGGAAGCTAAACTTAAAATGTTTGCAGATGCCCCGATTCGGCAGTTCTGTGTCCAGTTTGAATATCTGGGTGCCCGGACCTGTTTGCTTGTTTTCGTGCTTGAACTTGACAGGTTGGTGGTGCAGTCCTGGGATGTCTCGGAACATCCCGAAATACTGCACGAAGTAGTCCCTGAAGCAGTTGAAACATTTGATGACTCTTTTGACCCCGCTCACTGACAACTATTGGGCGAATACAACACCTTAGCAGGTGCAGTTGACTTTCCAGAGGACAGCCCCGACTTCCTCGATCTTGCCACCAAGGCACCCCATCTCGCAAATACGGTCGGCTGCGTTTCTGAGGATGATCTTCCTGCTCATATAAACTGTAAGGATCTATTTGCACTTGTTGCACTTTATGCGTGCCTTGATAACCAATCCCTTCCTGCCTTTCGCCCTGAATAAGTAGGTGATCATCGCTTAGCACTCGCAAACCAGGTGGACCAGAGCTTCTTCAACCATCAACGATTCGCAATTGGTCTCTAGAGTCTGGACTGTTATTATTGTGAGCAATTAGATATCTGGGATAATCTATTTCTCTTTCTTCTATACGATCTCTCCCTATCCTGCCTAGGGTTGGGGATTTTAGATATTCGCAGCTTCTTCTCCCACCGGTGGCTGTTCGACCTTTTTCTGAGGGGCAACCCGATGATCGACTGTAGAATCCCCATCCTCATCTTCCTCCTCGAACCCTCCATCATACTCGAAAGCCAGATCCTGTTCACTGAACTTTTTATTTTCTAGCACAAAATCAACTTGCTGGCAAATCCCCTCGAAATAGTTCTCCACATGCTTCAATGTTTAGTAACTATTGCTCTTTTTCTGTTTCTGGAGGATGGAGGCTATGTTTTTATTGAGTTCTTCTATGAAGTACTGCGGGATAGATTTGTTGATGATCTTCACACAGGTCTTAGGGTGTTCTGAGAAATCCACTTCGAAAACTATACACCCTTACTCGATGTTAAAGTTCAATGCTATCTATTTGGTGTCGAGAATCGGGGAGATCTTTACAGTGAAAATCCAGGCTTATCTGTTCACCCAGGTGAAGGAGTTCTGGTACTTCCTCATCATCTGGGCAACTGCTTTTTACCTTTCGCCAGTGAGACTCTTCAGATAGTCCAGATACTCCTTGCCTTTGAATTCCTCATAGGCTATTTTCGCCACATTCTATTTGCCCTCGAGACACATGTTCAGATCCCGGAATGTCACCATTATCTTCTTGCCAAACATTATCGCTTCTACCTTTTCCTCCTTGGCTTCGACCTTGGGTTGTTCCTTTTTGTTCAACCCCAGCATCTCGTTAATCGCGTTAATCCTATTCTCTGCATTCCGTGCTGGTCCTACTTTCTTACTATTATTCTCTTCAGTCACCTGCTTAGGAGTATTATTTTAGGCTGCGACTAGTCTCTGCATGGGTCTGGCTTAGCCTTTCTGTTGGCGAGTGGCATCGTCCTCTTCTTAGTCGAGCCGGACTTCCTTCTTCTGATGGTAGAACTTGCAGGCATTGCCATTGCGACAGTTGCCCTGTGCGTAGAAAGTGCATACTTTTCTGTTGTTATTCTGGGTGTTGTGGAGGTAGGTACAGGCTGCTCCCTGCCTGCAGGTGCCTTGTTGGAAGTATCTGCAAACCCTACTATTGTTATTCTTCTGTGGTTTCTCCATGGTAGTAGTGATATAATAGTCTTTATCTATATTATTATATTTTTTTTGAGGAGTGTGAAGATAACATATTGTACATGCATACATATAATTTTTTAAAGGAATTTGAATAAATTAATATAGATTAAAGAGAAACACATCTAATGTAGGTTTGAAGAATGATATGGTTGCGTATGAACGAATTACCGATCGATTATGATGATAGCTGGTTCATCGTACATCGACTAATCAATTCCATTGCTTATATCTTTTATTATTGACTTTTTGAAGATTCCATATGTATATAGTTATGATCACTGGAAAATACCTTGCCCCATTTTCTATTTAAGATCCCGGATGTTCGAACTCACGACTTCGATCTGTTTCTCATGCTTGCCTTTGTACACTAATTAGTAGACTTACATACTTTTCTAGAAGTAGTTCAGCGCTTCTTCAGCCAGACCCATGCTCTCGTACAGACTCCCCATGTTGTTGTACATCACTGCTGTCACGGCATGGGTGTTGCCGTTGCAGCTCACACTCAGCTACAGTCCCAGTTTTGAGTATTTTAAAGCTTATTAGTACTTCGTCTGGATGTTGTAAATGCGTACCAAACTGCAGTAGATACTCTGTAAATTTGGGGCCTACTTGCCTTTGATAGTGATATCGATATCTGCTGCTTGTTTGAGGTTGTCGATCGCCTCTTCTAGCCTTCCGAGTGTTTCGTAGATGCTGGCAATGTTCTACAGACTAATAGACATCTGAGACGATAGGCTCCCGAAAGCTTCAAAAAAGATATCCTTCGCTTTCTGGAAAAAGATCAGGGCTTCTTAATTCTGGCCTAGCTCTTTTTTGACATAACCTAGATTGTTGTAGAGTGTGCCATAAATAGGGTGTAACTGGGGGAAATGTTTGAAGCTTATGCTCAATGCTTCCTCATAGGTCCTGAAGGCTTATGAAAGGTTATTCACAGACTCCAATACCGAAGCTTTATTGTTCAGAATACTCACTAGCGACCGGCTGGGCGAAGTCCTCACCAACTGATACGCTCTGTCGTAACACTTCAATGCCTATGCATATTGTTCCTTTTTGCTGTGAGTCAACCCCAAGTTATTCAAGGCTGTCACGATCTTCTTCTCATCCTTGTATTTCTCATACAGTTCCAAGGCTTTGGTGCAATAACTAAACGCCAGTTTGTAGTCCTCCGAACTGGTATGCAGCAAACCCAGATTGAGATAGATTTTGGCCATATCCCTCGATTGAGTCTGGTGCTGGGTGTTGAGGATCCTCTAGTATTTAAACTGGTACCCAAGCTACTTGTGAAAGTTCTCTTGTTTATTCTATTAGTCTTCGTCGACCAAGTTCATGTCGTAGATCCTGCTGATGAATCTATTCTCCTGGATCTATTTGAGGTAGACGATGTTTTGAGGGGAGTCTTTGGTGATACGCATGATTTTGAAACGGGTGAAGGGTGCAAATATGATTTCCTGTTCTTCTTGGAAAGCGCTACTCTTGCCCACGGAGAAGTAGTTGAAGAAGGATACCGAGTTGCCGAAGCAGGAGTGGTCGAATGTCTCTATGACTATCTTGGTTTTCTTGCCTTTGAAACTCTCAAGCTAGCACTTTTTGGAGGCCGAGTAAAAGTTGCACACAGTGATCACACTGCCCGTCTATTTCTCGTCAGGCACGTAGTCGGTGTATCTGTATGCGGTTTCTACGAACTCTGCCTCATTGTAGAAAAAGAAATAGTTGAGCATCAGCAGATTGCAGAAGAGTTTGAGACCCTTGAACTCCTCCTGGAACCTGATGACTCTCAGATTCTTCAGAGCCAGATTCAGTGAGAAATACAGTCGACTCTTCTCGAGAGTATACAGGTAGATGCAGAGACTCACCAGTTCCTTGAGGGTCTTGCACTACTAGATCAGCAGGAACTCTTTCTCCAGCATCAGTGCATTCTTCTTTTTCAAGAAATCGCGTAACTCCTGGATCAGGGCTTTCTTGGTTTTCTGCAGATTTTTCTCAGGATTGCTGTCCAGTCGGAAAAGCCCCAGGATCACTTTCTGCTTTTTCTCGTACTCCTCCGCATTGTAGAACTCCGGTGACATCTGTTTATCCCCAGCCCCGGTCACCATAAACCGATCCCGGTCATCCTAATACACGTGCCTCCTTGTACTGGTCTCCTGTTTGTCCCTGCCTGGAAGTCAGTTTCACAGAATAAAACCTGTATTTTGGTGAGAACCTCGACAAAGTTCTTAGTGATGAGGACTATGTTTGGGTCAGTACTGAACTCAGATGATTTATGGTGTTTAGTATCGTAGCAGAAGATGAGAATGCCGAGGACTTGAGGTTTCTTGTGATCCAGGAATGCACGCTGGGGTTTATAGTGGTTGGTGGAGCACAGGATGAGGTAGTCGGAGTAGACATCGAATGTGGGGAGTGGCTAGGTCCTGACTTCCAGGTGAATGTTCTGGAGGGAACAGAGTCTCTGGAGTTCTAGTCGTTATTTGCGGTTGGTATCTTTGGAGTTATTATTATTATTGGCATCGACCCACACTATTGTTTGTTTCCTCATAGTAGATATATACACTGACTATTCTAAAAAAGTAACTTAAGATTATTAATGGTATAGTATAGGATATAACTTTTTACGAAGGAGTGGAGAGATGTGTATTTAATGAAAATAGATTATAAAAAAAAGGAGGAGGAGGTAAATTCTTATTATTACTACTTTGACTATATATAAATATATCTATTTTTTTATCGACTCTCCCCCGTATTAGGCTAGACATTCGAAAATATTTGTTCCTACTAAAGTACACCGGCTTCTCCTTATCCTCCTCATTTCCGTAAACTCCAGTTCTTACTACACAAATGGGTTATATCGAATTCTACCACTTTTCTTCTATTGAAGGATACCCGTGGGCTCCTTTATGCGGGAGAGTATTTGCACGCCCAGGTAGAAGGCTAATAAACTGAGGAGTTTCGGCTACTATTCCCCTCGCGTTCTGGACTCACACTAATACACTCCGGAGCATCTGGTTACTGTTTATGTCGGGTAGTACTAGACCTGAATCGGACCGGGAATCTCCGCTGTTCCTGTTCTAGAACTGAGAACTATTAGTCAGGAACCTTATATAGCGAGCTATACTAGCCGGGGGGACATCTTTTCGAACGGTTATTGTCTAGACTAGGCTTCGGATCTTCGGATGTTTCTCTAGACTCTGAGTTCGAACTATCTTTTAAAATTGTGGAGGCATTCGGGACTGGGAGCGAGGATGTCGTCCTTGACTGGCAGGGTGTTTGAGAGTCGCGGAGTCGCCCTCCATTTGGCTTTGGAATCATCGATTCTCTGCTCTACACCTTGCTACCCTCCATGATAGCAAGACTTATTGGTGGTTCTTGGAGTGTGATCAGGCACGTATCGACTAGAGCTGTCAAGTTAGCTATTACTATTTCTGGGCTGCCTAAAACCCAGGAATGTCTTCCTCATTCTGTAGGAAGTTCTGAACAGCCTGACAGGAGACGAGTCGGGGTCGAGAGTGTTGTAATGAGGAGCAGTGTCGCCTCTCCAAGTCTTAGGTATTTTCAATATCATTATTTACTATTCTGAATGGCCTCAACTCCTACACTGCTTAGTGCCTGATAGAATAATGGACAGGGTATATGTATATATATATATTTGTGATGATTTCCTCGGCCAATATTTTTTATAGATTTTATTGTACCTGATTAAAATAACTAAGACATATGTATTAGTTCCTATCCCTGATCATCCATCATACACTGTCATTACAATCTGCTCATATTTATACACACACATATATATAACATAAGTACTAGATTTTTTGGATTATCAGAATATCTTACGATGGGGGCTGATCGAACCTGTCCCCCCACGACTCATCCCTACACACCCTGTCTTCTCTTTCTTCTCACACTGCTGACTACTTCCGGTTTTGGCTGTTGTTTCGGGCGAACCAGGTTATTGCTGCTCTTGACACCTCCGAACAACTTTCCACCGATGTTATTCGTGGAGTTAGCACCGTTCAACACGTTGTTACTATTTGGGTTCTTCCAGCTATTCGCAGCTTATTTCAGGATGTTCTCTTTTCCCTTGGAACGGGTCCCTGTTGCTCGGCTCGTGGTTGATAAGATGTGACCTTCATTACTGCTTGGCGTGTGGGAGGAGAGCAGGATCTTGTTCTAGCCGAAACTGAAGAACTGGCCTCCGTCGGCTGGACCATGGTTCGGGGTCTTTTTGCTCTTGGAAAGATCCTTGACCTTTTTCATCAAAAAGCCGGGAAGGTCATCCGGGATTTCTTCGGGCATGAAGAAAGCATCAGCGATGCGCTTCTTAGTGACGATTGAAAACTTGGGTGTCTCGTAGTCATGTACGAATTGTTGGAGGTAGACTGGCTCATCCTGGACAGTATTGATGCGTAGCTGTCTGACGTTGGTTGCTGGGTTGGCGTCTTTGATATCGCGTACGGTGTTGTGTTGGATCTTGAAGATGGGGTTCCTCTTCTTATCAGTATTGGAAGGTATGGAGTTGCGGGTAGACTTGAGGGGAGTGTTGTGTTTGGGGGTGAGTGTTTTGGGACTGAGCTGTGGTTGTTTATGGTTATTGTTAGTTTTGGAGAGCATGACAACAAAAAAAACGAGGGAGGAATAAAATAATATTAGTAGTAGCAATAGGAGATGGAAAAGTATAATAATAATAATAAAATATCCAATATTAATAGATAGACTATTATAAAACCAAAATAAAAACAATGTTGGCGCATAGCTTTTAGTTCAGAAAAATAACTAACTAACTAACCCCCCCCCCCCTCTCTCTCCCCTATTCTGTCACTTTTTTTTATTTTTTTATTTTTAAAAAGATATATGTATATAATATATATACTCAAATTGTCAAAAACATGCATATATTTTTTTAATGATAAGATTTTATTACCTGCATATATATATATATACACATATATATATACAGTCGGAGGATCATCACAATACATATAGAGATATATTCTTCTCATGATTCTATTACAAACCATCTAAAAAAAATCAAAATCATCAACATGTCGTCTCTTGGATTGACGATCTCTTACCATCCAGCCAGTTGAAACTTGTACGACCCCTATTTCAGTTTCTACCGGAACATCTACGTGTACTTTAATGTCTTCTAGAACACCTATCCCTGGGGGTCGTATTGTCCTGTCTTCATCCAGGCATCTTTAGCCTCTTCTTCTTTGTTGCGCGTGTCCGAGTGTTTCGATGACTTGGGGATCGTGATTGCAGTCTTGGCCATGCTTTATGCATCTCTTTTCTTGCCTGCATTTGATGCACTCTTCTGGGCAGCAACGAACTTCGATATTGACTCAGCCTTCTTCCTGGCTCTTGCCGCTTCTTGGCTCTTGAGTTTTTTGGCGAGTTCAGGACTGTCCTTTTAGAGTTTCTATCTGATTTCTCGTTCTTTTCGCTTGTGGGCGTTCAGTTTACGCTCTGCTGTCGACAGGATCTTGGTGGCTAACACCCTTCGGATCATTTCCTGGACTTCTTGGACTGAGTCCTTGCCCCCATTTCTTCATGAGTTCTTTGAAACTGCTAAATTTGTTGATGATGGCAGCGTCGTCATTGAGTGCACTTTCGTTGATGATGCTGGTTTCCGAGAGTTTGGACTGGGTGTCGTTGCCCTGTGAGACCATCGATGCTTCAGTAGTTAAACTCATATCCCCATTTTTGTTATCTAATATTTCCATTTATGTTTTTATGTTAGTTATTGGGAGTAGTACCTTCGATCTTCTATCGCTGTTCCTCGTGCCTGAGTTTGTGTTTCTGGAGCAGTACTCTGGCCTCTTCGAGGATCTCAAGTGCCACCCTGGGATTCCTGACGTTGATTTCTGCGATATAGTGCGGAGTCAGGTAGTCCTTAGTCATCAGCCACTTCTTCTCCCGATCTGAAGCAGACTCCCCAGCCCCCATAAGGATATGCTGGGCAATCTCCTACAGTTTCGATACTAGCTTCTTCATGTATTTCTCCTATAAACCATCAGCCAGTCACTCCAGCATTTGTTAATTTGATTATATTTTCTTACAGTTTATTCTTTATCGAGACTATTTTCAATCTCTTTGCCCTCCAATACTTTGTTGTAGTGTTTCAGGGCATTGTTCCGGACCTTGTTCATGGTTGATCTCGTATGGGCTTGTCGATCCTTGAACCGATTCTTCTACACCTAGCAGAGCACGTAGGCGTCATTGGCTTACAACTGTTTCTCGGTGATATCGATAATATCAATGTCAGATTTCAGTTGGGTTTCTGTCACTTCATAGAAGTTCTTGGCGAAGTTGGCATCCGATTCAAAGTCCAGTTCCTTTATAAAGAATAACGAAATAACAGTGAGAATAGCATACTTATTGGGTGAATTTTTCGTAAGCAAGGGACGTGATATTGGATTTGTAGGGGTTGGTGCATGCTTGTCTGATAGTCTGGTTAATAGCAACATCGTTATATCGTTTGGGGAACTGGTGGGATATTTTGCGTAGGCGTTCTTCGATTGACTTTTCGTAGAGTCGGTGCTGGCAAGAGTGGTTGTGGGTTGACATTTATGGGCTAAGCAGAAGTAGTGGAGAGACTTGGTTAGGGTGGGATTTGATTAAGAGATAGCGGAGGAGGAGCTGCTGGGAAGAAAGGTGATGATGATGATGATGTTTCCTAATATAAGTGTTTTATATTTTTGTGTATATTTGATTAATGTCTAGTATACAAAAATATGTTCTTAAAATTATATTTTATTCGAAGAGTGAAAACAAAAAATAGGGGGTTTGGTTAGAAATGAAGGGAATCGGGAAGATGAAGGGGAAGAACAAAAATGTAGGAACGATTCTCTCTCTCTCTATGCTGTCGCTCTCTTTTCCCATAATTTAATTCGTGTTGTCCTAGCCAACCTAACAATTTATAATAGATATACACATAAAACAATGGCAGACTTCGGATCCGAGGACTACCAAATACCCTCCTGGTCTTCCCAGCCCACTACTCCCGTGTTCCTCGAAGTCATCAAATAAGGAATCCTTGTATAAGAAATTAAGCTCCATCACAAACACTTCGTCCTCGTCGGCAAGCACAAAGATTTGTGCGATGTCGTACTCGAGAATCCCACCATCAGCAGAAAACACGCGATCATACAGTTCAAAACAGCAGAGGATATGCCGTACCTGTATGACTTGGCGAGCACCCAGGGGACATTCGTGAATCGTAAAAAACTGCCTAGTAGAGTGTACCACAAGCTGAGCCCGTACGACTCGATCCAATTCGGCGGAAGCACTAGACAGTATATTATAAGATGCCAAAAGATTGAAAAGTAGGCTTTAAAGTAGAGTGGCGTGGTTTAGTAAGAAGAGACGGAGGATAAAGAGAATGGCGAAGATGAGGGACTGACGGAGTTCCAGAAAATGTTAAAAAGATAGACCAGCAAGACGAGTACTCCGCAGGAACTCAAATAGAAATATTTGAACATGTTGGAAAACGATCCTTTGTATCAGAGTCAGAGTGGAATCGGAAGGAAACTGCAGGGTTCTGACGAAAGAGGTGGGGAGTAAGGGATCAGTTGGGGCATTCGCGATGAAGCAGAAGTGTATGCTTACCGTGGAGACGGGGAATTCGCTTTGGAACCGGATCTAATAAGGAGACTGCCGGGGTTAGACAATGTGATGCTGGGCAAGATATCTGAGTACGAGCAGAGAATGGCGAAGTACGAATAAGTACAAGGGGAACTGGTATAGTTATCCAACAGAGAACAAAGAGAGTATGGTCTGGAGGAGAAACTGCGTATAAAGAAGTAGGGTCTTGAGAAGAAAAGCGTGGAGGCACTGGAAGAATTGGAAAAAGTATAGGATTTCATCCGGTTGAACCTGTTCGGCGAGAAGTCCCAAAGAAGTATGCAATTCCACACACGATAATAAATAACACTATCGTATTGTTTTATACTCAGATGTGAAGAACGAACGCAGAGAACGCGAAAAGGATACCTTCGACGGCGACGAGTACTTAGATCGCACATTGGCAAAGAAATAGGTGATCAATCTAGAGGCTCTGCGCAATATCACCGTCCAGCCTACGACCGAAGACTACTGGAAACTCAAGAACAAACTCGAGGAACTATTGGCCAGAAAATCACATCTCAACCAATAACTAATCAACTCGGTGAAGCGAGTAGTGATCGACCTGGACGCGATGGACGAGTATGAACAGTTCATGGCAGAGAACTAGAATAAGCTGAACCAGGAAAAATATACGAAGACGGTGGAGGAGATCAAGATAAATGACCAGTAAGTGTAGATCTATCGGAGCAAGCTGTAGCAAGTGAGACCCGAAGAGAGAGCGTAATCGCGATGGCTATTCAGCGATAAGGCAGCTATCGAATAGGAAAGGAACGAAGAAGAGAGTAAAGTTGTGAGGAAGAAACGGGTAGAAATCGCACTGAAGGAGTTGGAGCAAGTGAAGAAGAAAGAGGAGGCAGAGCTGGACGAGGAGGATGAGTCGATCTTCAAATACTACGAATCCCGTAACTTACAGACTTTCATTAGATATATGTATATTTGATATTGTAGGAGCTAAGAAAGAGGATCGGCTGAAGAGGACATACGAGGAGATGCGAACCGGATCAGTGGGAGTATAGGAGGCAGAGGAAGAGGCAGAGGAAGAGGGAATACCGATGGTCAGGAAACCAGGGAAATACATCTCAAGGAACAAGAAGACCGACGAGTAGCAGGAATAGTACATCGATCTGACTAAAAGATGAAGAAGATTATGTATGAGAGAGTGTGTGTGTGTCTATTATCAATTATTTTTGTTACTATTTTTTTTGTATATTTCATAAATCTTTTTAAAAAATGCATGTGAATGAAATAAAGATGGATGGATAATTCATAAAAAATATGTTGATCACGATTATGGCTTAAATCAATTTCTCATAGCCCTGAAGGCCAGCACCAGTTTGTTGGTTCCACTCGTGTCCAGTGCAGCCAGAACTTGCTCTACGATGAAGTTCTGCAGCTTCTCCGCAGCATCACGGTCGGTGTACATGAATTCCTCACATTTTCCTCCTGTCTCTTTGCTCAGTCTCCTGAAAAATCCTTACGAATATTTGCCGATGTGGAAACCGTGTACCTTTACTTTTTTCTTCTTCAGTTATTGGATTTATTGATCTGTAGTCGTGGGGACTGAATAAGGTGTGCCAGCCCAATATGCCTACCCTTTGATGGCTCGATTATTTTTAACTTCAGCTGGTGTGTGCCCAGGCATATCGCCAATCAAGATGATCTGTGATATTTTGAGGTTTTGATTAGCGTGCTGCAATGCCAGTTCGACGGCTTCATTTCCCAATCCCCCAGAAACTTTGATCCTCTTCAGGAAGTTGGCAATATCCTTTCCTACTGCGTCAAAGGGCGAGGATTAGAGAACAGTTTAGCTATCATTGCTGTAGTTTCTATAAACTAGCATCTTCAACTCAAATGCTGCTTGAGTCTTTTATCTTTTAAGTACTTAGTACGTAAGCTCAAAAGCCTTCTGAATGATATTAAGGCAATGTTTTAGAATGTTTGCCATGGAACCTGTCGCATCAAGGGCCACAATAGTTCGTACAGCTTGAGTAGTGATTTCCTTTGCCTCATTAAGTTCCCTCAAGAACTCTATGACTTCATCATTTTTTCCATCAAAAATCTGTTTAACAAGTTTTTATGCCTTTAGGTGTTTTTCCTTGTAAGCTTAAGCTCTTTTAATTGTCTCCTCGTATAAAGAGCTATATGTTTTGTTTCGAGCTTCCTTAATCAGAGGTTTTAGTTACTGCATATTCTTATTTTGCACATCTGGGAAAGAGAGTCCGATATTACTTAGCTCGTCTGCTCGGATCACCGCAGAAAAGGATCCTCTGTCTCCCTGTCGAGCCACTCGACCCATGATCTGTATTTCTTCTGATTCTTCCTATGGTAAGAAGCCCAATACACAGTGAAGTCCGCCTTTTTCATCCATTTTGTCCTAAAGTATGAAGTCGATACCTCTGCCGAAGGATCTGGTCATTATAGTAATCTGACCAGGTCGAGAAGCCCTCATAATTCTGCTGTTGCGGGTCCTTGAGTCGTGGGTCTCATCCAAAATTGTAGCTTTCGACTTGTATTGCGCGAATTACTTACTTTGGAAGAAATTAGAAACGTCATCTCGTGTTCTCAAGCAGACGAGGACCGCTCGATCTTCGTTTACTATGCTCGTGATTTCCTTGACTAGCTCAGTGTAGTAGACATTGTTTTCTACGAACTCAAAGCGTGTTATTGTCCTTCTACTTTCACCATACACTGATGGTAAGTAATATTTCTCGGTTATCTTGTACTCAGATCTCATAATCTCCTTTTTGCATTAAGGCAGCGCTTCAAGAGTGCCTGTTACTCCCATAATTAAATCGTATTTCTTTGGTAGTTCTGCGTAAGAAAACTCGCCGATCATCACATCCAAAGTAGCAATTTCAGAAATATGCTTGTTGATCCTGCCCTTCTGAATCTCGTTGAAATAGGCAAAAACCGTCTTGAACCCATAGTTCAAGTTGAACGAAATGCCGTCCTGATCCTTGTAGCCAATCTTGTCCTCTACTACGACGTAATCATGCTAGAAGTTGTTCATCGCTGCCATCATCGCTTTCACAGACTCTTTGAGAATGAGTGCCAATCGAGGATAAGCGTCTTCACATTGTTTGAAATAGGAACTATTTATGATCATTTATTTGTTTCGAATTGTAGATCGGTTATCCCACACAAATTTAATCAACTAAGTGAGTAAGTTGTTAGAGAATTTGAGTGCAGGAGTGTAGAGTTCTCCAAAGAAATCTTCCGCAAAAAACACATCAACTTCGTCGATGATGAGTATTTGTGGTATGGGACCTTCTTTTAGTCCTATAGCCTACTTTATGGCCGAGCCTTTTTTGCTGAACCATCTCTGAATAGCCTCAAAATATCCTTTATCGTGGGATTTATTGGTCTAGATAATATCCATCACGTTTTTACGGAGATCCCACTCCTAATTTTTTACCTGCCTTTCACAGAGAGAGTTGAAGGTGTCATAGCAGATATGCTTGCGTATGTCTAGCTAATTAAACAACACTTCGAAGGCCTTTTGATCTCTCTAACATAGGAACTTCGAATAGCATGCACAATCTACTCGGAATCCAATCAAGGCAAAATAGCAGGCCAGTCCAGCCATTACCAGACTCTTACCTTCTCCAGTTAGGACTTGGGCAAATGAATTCAAAAGGGGAGAGTTTTTGTTCTGCAAATTTAGGATACAGAGAATCGCAAGTATCTGAGCAGGATGAGGCTTGTAGACGTATTCCACGGTTTATTGTGTATCAGAGTTAAGAATCGTCCATAGGGCAAAGATAAGGCCAATTAGCTTTTCCCCTTAAACTCTGGGACTATCGCTCCTTTTATAGGCAGCTTGAACAGAATTAGCAGTATTGAGTATTGCACTTTTTAAGCTATTTACTGCCCCAGACTCACTGATGTTATTTGAGTCCTGACCAGTCCAATTTATTTTGAATTGTTCAGTCCATTGTTAATAGCTCTTCAAGTATGTCTAGTACTTCTTCCTCAGTTATTCTGACTGAGACTAACTGATGTTCAGTTTGTTCAACACAGCACCAAGGCCCTCATTCATTTTATCAAGACGCTTCTTCACGTAGTAACATTCAAAGACTTTATTGTTCTTGAGAATTTAGGATGCCTCTGATACTCCCATAGACTCCAAGGCTGTAGCAAACTTTACTATAATTGCTTTCTTTACCTTTTTGTCGAATCGTCGAATGATAGCCTCATTCCTTTTGATAAGAACCTCACTTACCTTCGGCATGTGAGTTTCTATCATTTTCAATGCGACCATCTATTGCGCAGTTTTCTATATCTCCTTAGTAATTTTATCTCCCATCCCGCTCTCTAGGGAATATATTTGTTTCTGGAATTACTCATTAACTCGACTTTTATCGGCTTCGCTTTCGTTCTTTATAGTTTCCTATTCAGTCTGAATTCTGGCTTTAATTTTCTATACTTAACTATGATTCTTGAGATCTTTCAACAAGGACTAGTCATTCTTGGTGGCGGCTTTGATTTTTTCGTTACAATCTCTGGAGATTCTTTCTATGTCTTTTTTCTTCTTCTGTTGTAGTTCATTCACTTTTTCTTTCTTTTGTAGTTCAACATCCGATATCAACTTTTCAAGATTCTACATCTTTCCTTCGACACTTTCTGACTTCATCTCTAATTTTCTCACAATTTTGATTCGGACATCCTCGTATAGCTTCACTTCAGTTGACACCTTGTCGAAGGCTGACAATAGTTGGAGCTTAAAGTTGATGTTGGCTAGCTCATTTGAATCCAGTTTTTCAAGAGCCTCAATCTTGCTCATCACTTCTTATGACAAAGCTTTAAAACCATTTATGAACTTTTCCTTGCCATCAAATTTTGGACCCTTTTCAAGAACCTTGTAGAATTCAGCCGATCTCGTCAAAAAGTTTAAAGACTCCATAGCCTTGGTAATCTCCAAGATAATCTTGTTTTAATCACACTGACGCAATGAATCATCGTTATGTTTAAAGTTATTGACGATTCTGATCTTGACATCGAAGGTTTGTTTAAGTTCGGACTCAAACATAGAGAAGCTTTTGATATTTTCAAGATTAGTCCATTCTGGGCCTATTTTTTGAATGACTCCTTCGGAAAAGCTCTCTCTTTTGGCAACAATCAGCTGGTAACTTTTGTCCCAGCATTTCAAGTTTGAGAAATGATTGGTAAGATTTTCCAAGTTCACTGAAACATCCAAAATCTGACTAGACTCGACTTCTTTGGAAGATTCCATATAGTTTGCAAGGATGTGTTTGATCACCTTGGTTAGAGCTTATGTATAGCTCTTTAAGAGCATGTCTGCAACCTTCTCTTGTTTATCGATATCTTGTTTTATTTACAAGAGATCTTCTAAGTTTTTCTAAGGAGTAATCCGCCTCTATATCGTACTCACCAGACTCATTCTCTGACTACTCATGCTATGTGTGTCACTGAAATCTTCATACAGCTGGTAGGTTATGATCTTATTGGTCAACTGCTTCAGTTCGCTTTGGAATTTCTTCCTAACAAATTCAACCGCGTTCTACAATAAGCGGGAGAAGGAATCTTTCCCGATTTCGGGAATGTCTTTGTAGAAGGTTCCAATAGAGAGAACTTCATCGCTTAAATAGCAGAATATTCTCTTGATTTTTTCCAGAGTGTTGAGGCCGCTCTATTCTAGCTCTCTTTAGAATTCTGTCGCCACCTTGCTGAGAGCTGATTCAAAAGTCTTGACGATAATTTTCTGCTCTTCTTCATACTTATTTTTGACAACATACTAGAATTCTTTTTGGAGGGTGCTGTCCCTAACCAACTATCTCAGGTTCTTCGAATTTATCCTTTTCTGGATGTTCTTTTTCTTCTCGTCTTGGTTGAATTCACGTATTTTTTTCTTCTCCTCCAGCAAGCGTTCGAATTCCTTGCTCATGTCTTTATTCATTTCCTGGATACATCTTCTGATCTTTGACCCTTAAGCATTGGCTTCATCGAAGTTAGCGATTGAAGAATAACTGTCCAGAAGTTCGTGCATTCGCTTTTGAATCTGTTAGAACATCTGAGCCTGCATCTTTTTCATTTTTGTGGATTTAGGGGGATTGGCGAACAGTTTATTGTAGGGTACTACAAAGTCCACTGAGTCTTTTGTTTAGAGTTTCTTTCTAAAGTCATTCCGAACGCTCTCTATGCGATTCGCTATTCTCACATTGATAAGTGCACTAATTGGGGTAGAATCCCCCTCGGCACCCTAATACAAAGACTTCTTGATTTGGATAAAACGGTCTTTGGCTTCGGGAATGATGAGGAAAATGTTTTCAAGGGACGACAACACTTCGATGGCTTTTTCGGCTTCTTCTATTTCCAACATTTCGATGTTGTCCAACACTTCTTTGATCTTTCTCGACAAATTCGCCTCGACCATTCTCTCAAATGTCTTCAGAGTCTTTACAATATTCTCTTGGTCTCCTTTGTTAAGATGTTTTTAGAGATACTTCTTAATACTAGAAATCTTCTCAATTGTGTTGATGATTTAGTCTTCATCTTCGTTTCTTTCGCTCGATTTCTTCAACTTTATAAGTGCCAATAGTTCTGACACGCTTTTACTCAGTTCTTTCTTAGCTCGTGAGAGGTTGTTCTCACATTTTGATGTCTTTTCCAGCTCCTCCAATTCTGATGCCAGCTTCTCAAACTAGTGGTCTCTGATGAGACCCGAAATCAATACGTCTTTGCCTTCAAAGGTCTTACAAATGAAATTTTGGATTTCTTCACTCAGTTTTTTGAATCTTTCGGAATTATCATTCTTATCAAGTGAAACTAACTCCTTGACGGAACCTCCGAGATTGCAAATGCCCTCAAAGTTTGGCGGAGTTTATTTCACGAGTTCTCTCCTCTGCTCATTGAGGGACTCATAAATCTCCTAGATTTTACCCAGGAAGTATTCGCTGTACTCGTTCTCATCGAAATGTTTCTTCAGCGTCGAGTACTTTTTGTCGAGAGTTTGCAGGAATTCATTTCGCTTTTTGAGTAACCTACACATATCGATCACCCTCGTGTGCGATGTGAGAACCTTTACTGTTTCATCCAGTTCCTGCTTCAGGAAGAGTATCATCTCTACCAACTTTGATTCAAACATCTCTCGTATTCCAGTCCTCTGCAAGACTTCTACATCGCTCATCAGAACACTTAGACATTTCTAAACCTTGTTCCAGTTGGTTTCGTGTTTCAAGAATTTACCCTGTTAAGCAGATGGTACAGTCAATTCACTGGTCAGGCAGGTTTTGAAGTGTTGGATGAGGCTCTCTAAACAGACATTAAATCTGTTTGAAAGTTTTCCCAAGGGGTTAACATCGATATGCTTGTCGATCGTAGGTAATTCTTGAATTATGATATTTATTTCGTTGAAGGTCATCAGCATATCGATCTCCAATCCTCTGTTCACTGTAAAGTTATTGAGCTTATTCTCGTATCTTTTCAGGAACACGTTGATTTATTCCTTGACGTACTCAACCTCTTCAGCTCCTGACTTAGCTGTCTATTCGTCGCCAAAGCTGGCAAGTTTTTAGATGGAGTTGATTGCCTTCTTGAGTTTTGTGACACTTCTTTGAAAATCGATGGAATTTTTACAATCTTGCTGGAAGGCTTTCACCAAAATCTTAGACAAAACTTCCCTCTGGCTGCCGACATAAGATTGCAAGTGTGTCTGAATGTTATGGATTTTCGGAGCTATCTCGTTCTTAACCATGTTGATTTCTCCGAACAACTTGCTTTTTGATAAAAGCTTTTCCAATTGCTTTTCGTTTGATGACTCTTCTCCGTTCATGATCTGTTTGAGTGTTCTTTCCAATTAGGAGATTAAGTGATTTGCCTATTTTAAGATCTGGTTTCGGAACTCCTGCATCAGCTCCCTCAACTATTTGCGAAGCTCACTGTCCATGACTCGAAGTAACTCAGAGCACTCTCCCATCTGTATCATCATTTTGTCAGCTACGTTAATTTGATCTATCTTCTCCTGATCAATCTGGGAGGCAGACACAGAAACGTTGACTATTTGTTTGGCTCTTTCCAGGATGAGTTTAGCTGGCTCGATATTTTAGGAATTATTGATCTCAGATAAATTGCTGATTTTTTTGGCATCGTCAATAGTTTTTGCTGCTTCAAGGAAATTGTTTTTGCCAAGCAGATCCCGAGATGTATTGATGCTTGTTTCTAAAAGACCAGAGATATACTTATCAACTTCGGTCTTTATATTACCCAACTCTTCAGGAAAGACCTTGAGATGACTTCTCAGCAGCTCGACTTTCTTTTTCTTTGAGGTAAGATCAGTGTCCTTATTGATGATGCCGTTCCTCAGCCAGTCGAAATTGGCCTTTAGAATCTCAGAGAACACCAGAAGAGGATGTTTGTTCACAAGCTGGTCGAAGTAGGCTTTGAGTGATTTTACCACATCACATGAGCTCTATAATGTTTCGCGGGTCTGAGTAACAATTTATCTATCTAAATTATCGTGCTTGAACCTTAATGTAAACTCATTTATCGCTTTTGCCGATTTCTCTTGGAAAGAATCGTAGACATCTTTAATAAGTTGCAAAAAAGCTGCTTTCACGCCTTCATCTTTGGATAGGTCGGCGAAATCTTTAAGTTCGTTCAAATGATACTTGAAGACTTCGAAATTGCTCAATTCTAACGAACGTTTGGAAGCATGGACGATTTGATTTGTCTCATTCTTAATTGAGCTGATAACATTTGGGCTCTTGGGCATGTTCAGTTTGTTGTAGGGTTCGAAGGGCTTTGTGGAGAGAATCTTCTTGGACAGATCCTTTGAACTGATAGAATACTTGGCTATTCTTTCGGGCCCTTCTGGCTAAGCTATGATCTGAATAGCCATCTCCTCATTGATTTTCTTGAAAAAGTCATTGAAGAGACTTTTGAAATTGGTATTGCTCTTCTCGGCAACGGTCAAACATTTGTTTAAATCATCAATTTGGGCCTTCAGTTATTTAAGATCGGGCCATTTATTCAAAACGAATGTCACTGAATCTTGGATTGACTGATAACTTTCGAAAAGGATCGAAAGTGTACTGAGAAGAATTTTCATGGTTTTGCCTCTTTCTCCCCAGCTCTCTGGGCTAACCACGATCACAACTCTAATTTATTGGGATTTTTCGAACGCCTCAATCGTAGCGATCGATACAGCAAGCTCAACGGCGGCGCCTGAGGTATCTCCAAAGCCTGCTGTATCTACGATATAGACTTCATCGGGAATGACGCTCTGCTTCAGACCGATTGCAAGGATATTTCGAGTGACTGACTGATTCTTAGGACTGCACTCCAATTTTTTCAGCTTCTAGTCTTAGGTGGGTTCAATAGAAGTCAGCCAATTATTGAACTTTCCATAACTTCGGAAACCCATTTTTTGGCCAACGAAGTGCTTGATAAAAGTTGTCTTTCCAGCGCCGGTGGGGCCAATCACCATGACCACGGATTTATCCTTGATATCGTTCCCTGTCTTCTTGCACTCGTTTATGATTCTTCTGAGCATCGGAATGTTGACAGGCTTTAGGCTATTTTTAATCGTGAGGATACCTGATATAATATCTTCCAAGTTATCCGTCGAATCTAGCTTCTCAAGGCCCTTTCTTACATCGCCTGTGTTTCTTTTTTCAAGGGAAAGAGTCTTTGCCAAGATCTGGATGGGCTCAGAGAGAGATCTTAAGTCAAATGGACCAAATAGTTCAGCCACTTTCGGGTGATAAACTTTGTCGTTGGACAGGACAGTCGATTTGATGATGATCTCTTGGATGCGCTTTTCGCTCGAACCTTAGGGAGCTAGCACATAGTCATCAATGTGTTCAAGTAGCTCCTTCCTTTCGTTGAAAAAGATATCGATGTTCTAATCGAGCTGGGGAGCAGAGTCGGTGGATGGTGTTGGTCTGGTGGGTGGTGCCGGTTTGGAGAATTCGGGGACTTTGGACATCAACTGATCAACATCAGCTTCTTCGAGTCCGGAATTTATCAATTTGAGGCGACACTTTGTGCTGGTAGGGTCTTCGAGATGGATCTTGGCAAAGAGGAGGATATCTTCAGGTGTGAAATCACCAGGCTCACACTTTTCCAAGATGGATTGTCGGAAATAGTTTTGCAGGATCTCTAGTTGATGGTTCTGCATTGGTAGGAAAAAAGGATGGGGGGGGGGGTGATTGATGTGTTATTTTGAAGTGGTAATCGGTATTTTATAGATGAGATCTGAGAATAGGAGGGAGTTTTTTAACACATGAAAATATGGGTGTTACATTGTTATCCTACGGAATTCTTTTTAATTAACTAAAAAACCCTATTGAAAACAATAACATTTTTGTTATCCTACGGGTTATGCTCCAGGATTAATCACTCGAAGAACTGTGTCCTCTGGATTTTGAAGGTGCTTAGATTAGAAAATATCTTTGAGATGATGAGGATCTAATTTCCTACCAAACCTAGTCATCATTAGACTGCAAAATAAAAAGTATATGATTTTGATATTTGGGCAGGGGGGGGAAGGAGCTCTAGGAGTGAGTTGTTTTTTAACAAAAGGAATGACTATTTCATCATCAAAAGAGCAATAAACGAAACAAAAATCATCATCAGTTCTCGTTGAATGGAAACAACCCAGAGGTCTGTGTTCTGGCGTATTTTTTTATTACTTTTTGTGTCCCAGGCGACCCTCTCGATATCCTCTATACACATTAGATATTTGGATAACTCTATCTCCCTATATATATATCTCTATGTATACAAACAACCCAATGTATATTATATGTATATATTTATAATGTATAAACAACTAGGAAATGGAATACACACACAAAAAATAAATAAATAAGTAATTATAATAAAAAATATGTGTGTGTGTGTCTGTTAGATATTTGTTTGATACCTAGTCTAGTATAACATGATCGATGGTTAATATATATATATATATATAGATTAAGAGCATGTTTTGGAGTTTTTTGTTGTCTCATAAAAATAAATCAAGGGAAGGACATACCAGGATATTACTTGTTGTTTCTAAGACTAATTTATCATCATCATCGGATTGAGTTGGAGTGTTTTGTGAGCAAGACAGACAAAAAGATGATAACAATCTATCGAGTATTGGGACAAACATGGGGGGGAGGGGTGTAGATTTTCATGGTACTAAGTAGACAAAAATACCAACAGATTATTATTATTTGTTATCGAGTTTATTTTACCTTTCTGCCGATTGCACTGCTCACTGATTGTTTATCTAAAAAAATAACAAATAAAAAAATATTGAACTAGAGCAATGTTAGTATTATTTAAAAAAAGAAAAGAAATTGGCAACAGAAAAATGGTGACACAAACAGCAACAACCCAGAGATGATTATTTCGGCTAAAAAAGATACAGACAAGTACTACTCAGCACACACCACGGCCCAGATGACAGCGATACCATAGTCTGTAAGCATACTGTTAATGTTATTTTTGTTATCAGTGTTATTATACACATTTAAAAAATATAGATAGAATACTTTTCAGTTTTAATAAACAAAATATAACTAAAAAAAAGTGAATCATAATTTAGCCATAGCGATGATCATTAGACTTTATTGTTACGGCTATTCATGCTTTCAGGCTGTCCTCGTCCTCCCTTCATCTTCTTCAGCAACTCCTTGTCCTGCAGAGTAGTCCCCTTCCCTGATCTCGTGCTCAGCTGTTGGATTCTCGGTGCCCCACCCTCCTCCCCGATGCTGTAGTTGTTGTTCTTCGGCGACAAATTCATCATCACCAACTGGTTCATCGAACTCTGGTTCTTCAGCTACTTCTTGCTGTTGCCTTCAGTCGTCAGCCCTCCTATCTTCTTCTTCAGGAACAACTGTTTATCGGGGTATAGGTTCTTCTTGTTGAAGATGGCCGGGTCGTTGAAACCGATGAAGTTGTTCTTCTAGACTGTTTTGTGCTTTTTGCTCACTGATTCGGTTTATTAGATTAGACATCTTTCGGTATCGTACTACTTGAAACAGCCTGCTTTCTTCGTTAAGAGATTGTTGCTCATGGTTTATTGGGTGTGATTCTGAGTTGGCCGAGCCTGCAACGGGAGTTGTGGACTCAGAGCCAAGCCTGTACGGGGTTTATGGTTCTTAGAGTCTTTCTCGCTACGGTGGGAATAGTACTGCACGATATTTCTATTGGTATAGATGTTGGTTCTCTCGGTGCATTCTAATAGCTGGTTGGCGATCAGGAAGCGCAGGTAGTAGTTGAGAGACTCAAGCAGTCTGAACAGACTGTAGTTTCTCATCTTCTAGAGGTATTCATCCTTGAATGCGGATAACAAGTGGTAGTACCCAGTACTGAACTCTTGGTAACGGGCTTCTGAAACTACGTTCTTTTTGAAGAGTTTGCTGGGAAGGCCATGCAGGATCTTGGCAAGGTCCGACAGCATGGAGGAGTAATCTGGTTCGCATCTTCCGAGCTCTGCGCTGATGAGTTTTTTATCGATTTTCTTGCTGAACTGGGCTGAGAAATGTACCAACAATGCGGTCATCTAATGACGGAGTGGGTGCACTTTGTCGGAAAACTCCTCTACTAACCGTCCCAAACACTCTTTCATGGTTTCCTAGTACTTCCTGGTCTCCTCAGCATACTCATCCAGGAAACCCTTTTTCTAGATCAGTCTCTGCATCAAGGGTTTATGTTCGCTCAAGTTCAAATGGTATTTCTCATCAAGAGCTACTTTTTGCCTCACAATCGACGCCTTGGAGTCTCCCCCATTATAGCAAGCTTTCTTCATTACGCTTTACTTAAACTTATTTACGGTAACTTTGTTAAGTTTGGGGTTGCGGTTATTGATGACTGTATCTTCCAGGCCGGTGGATGGGTTGCTCGCCATAACGCCATCGATGTTGCTATTAGAGTTGCGTTTGGGCTTGGACTGTTTAGACTTGATGACGTTCTGCTTGATGTTGAGTTAATAGAAATTAGCAGGACTGTTTAGTCGCTTGGTGGAGCGAGAGTTGGAGTTATTGGTCGATATATGTGCCATTTTTTTGTTGTTCGATTCGCTGCGGTAGGCTTTGGAGTTTCGTGTCTGCAGAGGTAGAGACTTGTTGGGTGAGAGATGCGTGAAGGTCGTGGTTGAGATTCCATTATGGTTGGTGGTCAGCCCGTGTTTTTCTGCGGATGTGATTATTTTCTGCTGCTTCGAGTTGAAGATCATGACGTTCGACGACATGTTCTGGATGAACACGTTCTTCAGCGGGATGTCCATTCGGACCTTAGGCGATGTCGCTGTTTTCTGGTTCAGCAGGTTCAGGTTCTTCACTGACTTTGGGTTGGAGTGGGAGTTGGCTTCGCGATGTTCCGGTCTATAAAAGATGGTCTTTTCCTCGTTCTTGTGGAGGGGATGCCCAGGGAACTTGGTGATTGTGTGGTGGGACTGACTGGAAGACTCCTCGTGGTTGTTGCCGAGGTTGATGGACTGGGAACTTTCGAAATTGATTAGGTTGGAGGAGTCCGAAACGGTCTAATGGCTGGGGTTGGACTCTTCCTGGTTGAGCGTCAGCAGGTTCCTGGGCTCGTGGGTACTCTCCTGGTTCTGCCGGCTGTTGCTCTTGGAGTAGTTATTATTGTGGGAGTTATTGTTGTAGAGATGATATCGATCGTCTCGGAACTCATCGGAAGAATCCGAAGAGCAGGGCCTCTTCTCGAGCAGTTCCCTGATGTGGAGATGGGTGAGGTACTCGTTGTGGGAGACGAGGTTGGAGAGCCTGGTAAGTTCATTGTTGACCTTGGAGATCCGGTCGTAGAACTGGGGTGTCATGGTAGAGTGGTTGTTCATGATGAATAGTATGTATGCTGGAATAGATAAATAAGGTTTTATTATAAGACACATGGGAATGGGATAGAACACGCTCACACACCTATAGACGTATGTAAGTGGTAAGTACAAAAGACATGCTAGTTCGCCCAGAAACAATAGGATATACGTAATTAAAGTCATAGATTCGGTGACAACGGCATAAAAAGAAGGGACCATAATGGAATCGAGCTTTAAAATGTTAAAGCATCGTTTCTAAAATAATGGAATGTCAAAATATTTTAGCCATGGCATCATGGGAGTTTGTATTTCTGTTTCATTTTTTATATTATTTATCTGGGAATAGAGTAATTGTTTATTTGCCTTGAACAAAACATAGACACTCTTGCATTCCAAGATATTTACCATCCCATTCCTGAATCAGACATGCTCATGGAAACATATCGAGTTATAGTCAAAGCAATAATTCTCTGCTTGAGTTGACTCTCTCACAAAAACAGTCATTTATTTATGTTGAGTGATATGTTGATTGTCATCTGATTGCTATTAGTCAAACTAATATCCGAAATCATCCACTTTTATACTTTAGGATTTTATTTAGCAACTCCATTTTGTCTTCCAACGTCTCCTGAATATCGGCACCGAGAAGTTTCTTTTTTCTCGTCTGAGCCATTTCTAGAGATCGGGATCTCTCCAACGGGTACCAATCCCGTAGCTCGTTATCGATATTCTTCTTCACGTCAGACTCCACGTTGCTGCACTCAATCAATTATTTATCTAAATGTACAAATAGACGAAATGATATAGATGAAATGCTTTGTTACTCTTAATGTGCAGTAAGAAGGCCTTATAGTTCCAGATGTTGTGCTCCACTCTTTTGTGATACTCGAAATCTATATCATTTTATTCGAACTACCTCTTCTCTAAGTTGCACACGAAGCACCTGTTCTCCACATCCTCGTCATACGCGTCCTTCTCCTCTCTCAAAGTCCCAAAGCCACTCGTCATGATACCCAGGATGGCGCCGTTCATGATCAAGCCAATGATGTAGAAGAATGTGATGTTCTGCACGAAGATCTGCCAATACACAGGAGAGTTGTAGCTTATGGCAGCTGTTACTGCAGAGATGCCTCCAGCCTTGAATGTGTTAAGGAAGCAGGGCAGAAGAGAGTCGCAGAACTTCTCATTCGGATCTTAAGCACCAATGATCTCCTCCGAGCCTGATGGTGCATACTCATCACTCAGAGCCGAAGAGTTGTAGCGGAGTGGGTAATGAAGGTAGTTGATGGTGGTGAAGCACAACACGATAATGAAAGCAAAGGTGTAGACGAGTAATAGCTTTTTCCACATGGAGCTGACTGAGAGGATGATGTACTTCATGGTTGGAATGTGGTAGGCTACCATAACCAGCCTAATGCCCAAGAACCAGGGTCTCAGAACGATGGCTAAAATACCCAGCACAATGCAAGACAACTGGTAGACAGGTTATGCCACGAAGAAAGCCTTGAGATAAAGCCGATAATGGTCAATCACAGTCAAAGACTTGGCTTTATTATCTATTTTTAACTGGTATCCCAGAAATCTCAGACGAGAAGGATAGTTAGACTTCTCCTAAACTATGAGGACGAGGATGTTGAGCAGAATTTGGACTACAGTACATGCCAAGACAGTCCAGTCGAGAGGGGAAGTGTACTCTTCTGTTCCTCTCCCAGACTTGACTATCCAGCAGATGTTAGCCACCAGGATGAAGAAGAATGAAAGCCAATTCAAAACCGATATTGTGACCTCTGATAATGTTGAAGAGGGGGACTGAGTTTTATCATAGTTCTACTTTATTTCTGAATCGAAAATCCTATCATAGTTGAATAATTCCGACATCTTGGTTTCCGCATCAGTCCTCTTGGCTTGTGCGAGGAAGTTCTCTTTGGTATAGTTGGAGAGGAAGTTCATCAGAAAGGGCCTCCTAAAGTAATACGTAACAGGAAAGGTTAGATTCTGATCATAGGAAGTCTGTTGAGATTATTGTGCATTTACAGGGTTTTTGTTATTCCTGACTTTATCGAGGTTATACTGTACTTAATTTACCAATCCTTTCAATTTTTTATTCGGGCTGGATTAAATTTATTATTTCTTCATCCGAAGTCGTTCTTAGTTCATTTCGAGTGTCCTTTATTATTTAGAGAGATCCTACGCATTAAGCATCTTTTTCATGGGCGAAAATTCCACTATGACCTCAATACTAGCTATTATACTTTCTACAAACCTGAGGCAAACCACCAATTCTGAAGTTTGATCAGACACCTCATAACCTTTATCTTTATACTCCTTAAGTATCGAGTATTAGCTATTCTGGGACTGCTGATTGCTATCCATAATTATTAGTTTATAGATCGAGCAGATGAGATCTAACGAGGAACTCTTCCTGAACACTTTCTAAGTATTATATAAACTAGTGATTAGGCCATCCTTCTCACTAAGATGAGGAAGCAAGTTAGCAAAATCCTGGTTCTCTTTGGTACGTAAATTTTGTTGCTGCTTTTCCGCTTTCATCACTTTCCATTGGCTAAGCTTTTTTTCTATATCGTAATCTGTAGAAGTGTAACAAAAGATTATTTGACGTACAGTCTTTCTGAAAATAAGAAGTAGCTAACCAGGCAGTGGTAAGATTACCTTCGATACTAAATAATCATTGATGCCTAGCCACTATCTTACCTCATTAATGGAAAGATACAGTTTGACTATTCTAAGTTTAAACTCCTACAAGTATGGATTCTTCCGAGCAGAAGCTGGGTTGAAGGTCTGAAGTATTTTCGTAAAAAGATCTGTCTTCGAATTGAACAGCTAATTCAGAATTCTCAAGTTTTAGTAGTGAGGACCGGTAATTAGGTGGGCGAGAAACTCTAGAATACTGGTGCCCATCCTAGCTTTTTATTATCTGCCCTCTCCTTCGAACATCATACAATCTATATCGAAAATCAGTATCTGTATGATTCTACAAAGTTTATAGAACAGTTTCTTTATTAGCTCCTACTATTAGATATTCATGATTTTCTTCCGCTGCTGGTGATTTTCTGGCAATAAAAATTGGGCTATCTTGAGTTCCTTTCTTGAGACTGTTTCAGAATCGACGATCTCTTTGTAAATGTATTGCAAATATTGAAAGTACTTTAAAAAAATGTCTTGGATGGGTTTTCCCACTTTTTAGATGACGAAACACACAGTTTTGCATAGCCTCTAGTAGAACTATAATGACTACAATTAAGCTCTGCTCATGAACAATGTGAAGATGAGCGTTCTGCCGATATTCTGTAATATGCGCTATTCTATTTTTAACCTGGGGTTCTAGTTAGGGTTGGGCTGCTATTAATCGTCAGTCTTTAACCTTTGTATTTTTGACAGGTAGTTGAACAGAGGCATGTGGATATAATCATTTTTGCCCAAATATATGATTTTCAAATTCCTATAGTGTTCGAGTAAGAGATCAATCTAGCTTGTGGGTTTTGAACTCATCTACAGTTATTTTTGATAGCATGAGACCATTTTACTTGTGAATCCTTGCAATTATTCCCCTTCGTCATAGGATATGTCTATAATTAACAGACTATAGACTGTCGGGAGTTGTAAGATTATATTTTCTAGCTCTAGGATCTATTCGATCTTTGATTAGACTCTTCGATCCCACTGGGCGCATATCTTCAGGTTTTACATACTTTCATCAGTCAGGATCCTATACCCTTAGTTATACCACTAACACAACTTATAGAACCGCGTGAATAATACAGTCATATTTGATTTCAATGGTGGGATTTCGTCGAGTAAATTCTAAATCCGAGTCCTTCTATTTTGATAATGATATTCTACGTTTCGAGTTGGATTTAGGAGTTTTTTAACAATCATCAACACAGCTGATAGAGCAAGCTCACCGAGATTTCTGAAGTCCTTAAATTTTGTGAGAGGTAGATTTTATACCAACTCTGACACACTTTTTAGCATCGTAAACAATACATCTGAAGATATCTTATGATTGCGACTATCTTCAAACTGTTTCTAATACATTTTTCCGTTTACAATATCCATGATAATGACATTTGCGACCTTTTCAGCCACTTCTTTTCTAAGGCTAGCCTATTGATTTTTAATAGAAGAGCTGTTGAAGCGGAAACTAAATCTATAATAGCCGCCTAGATTTATGGTTTGGGTAGATTGAATGATTTCAGGGTCATTCATATACAACATTATTTTCACTTTTATTTTATCTTGCTTGATCTTTATTTACAACACATCTTTGATGAGGGTCAATGCATGAAATCGATTTTATGTTATGTAAGGCTCAGCCAGTACAGTCTGCATAAATTCAGAGCCCATGAAACGATCTACTAGTTGCATCTTAGTATTGAAACTAATATTTGCACTAGAGTAAAGTTTAAAAACCTGGCTTTAGAACCCACAATCTGAAGGTGAGGTGTGAATTTTCGGGTTCGTGATTAAGAGAGATTGAGTAAGTTCAGCCAGAGCAGATTTTTGAGAGTCTGTGAATTTAGTTTTTGAGTCCATCAAAATGCGGATTTGTCCATCACTGAATTCCTTGAGATCTTAGAAAATATCATCTTTTTAGGTTCCGTCATTATTTAGCCTCAGCTTTGCCATCAGACCCAAAAGTGGCCAAATTTCTTATCTCAGAATATTCGAATTCCTTTCTATCATCATCTTCCATAGCTCGATAATTTCTGCTTTGGCTTAGAATTATGATGTACTAGTTATTGTGCATTTGGCTAGCTCTCGCAGATTCTAGGTCAACCCTATTTCATAGAACCTCATTTGAATCTTCATGAGCTTCAGAGGATTTTATCCCACACGGGTTATCAGAGAGCTTATCTCTTATTTTAAGGATCGAATTCTGAAAGAAATCTAAAGCCTCAACCTTTTGGGAGTACAAACATATTTGACTGTTTTATTAAGTAATAGAAATTAGCCAATTTCTTTATTTGCCTACAATATGTTCTTGTGTGTCAAATTCTATAACTCATCACTACTTGAAGTAATGGATTTTGGCTTTAAATCTCTGATGTATTCCTTGAGCAGGAGATAGTCTGATTCCTTCATATTGCTTAGACTCAGATAATAGGGATCTTGAACCCACGTATGAAATTTGAGATACTCGAGGCAGCACCTCCGATAAACACTATTTTCAACCATCGACCGTTCTATACATGTACTAAAAAGTAGTTCAGTAGATGAGATGACTTCCTCAGAGTTAAATAGGGTTATCATTAATATTTCTACTAGTTCTTGAGGAGTTTTGTCTAATATGTAGTCTTGGAGTGCGGCATCCAGGCTGTAACACAGACTTAAAAGCACAATTTTAGCCATGTTTTAGTTGAATTCAAACATTTGTTATGAATACCTGTTGTAGTATCCATAGAATTAAGACTGAGTAGAGGATATTTGGACTAAATACTCGAGGTCTCTTAACTCAATAAGAAAATACAGAAGAGACTTATACAGTTTTGAGAGATCATTCCGATCGAGTATCTGATACCTAAATACGTATAGACATATTTTGATGATCTATTAGACGGAATGACTGTTGTTTTTATGAGATCTGTGATGAGCTTTCGGATTGAGGAATGCTCTGAGGATTAGTCTAATGTCCTATATAAACTTGTTGGTAGACGCAAATGCTGAATATTTTTCGGTATTGTATCTTTTTTGCATAATTCTGGCTAATGGAGACGCTGATAAAGCAGTTTACAGTCCAAAATCGATCAACTAAAGTGAGTTTGAATCGAAATAAAGTCTACGCAACAGTTTCAGAATTTCCAGATGAAATAATTATGAGAGACAAATTAGCTAGGTTAGGACGTACTCCTCGGACTAGTTTATGTTGGGGATAATCTTTTGAACACTAACTGTAATTTAGAGATCCTGTTAAAACTGGGATTTTCTGCAGAGAGCTTCAATTAAAAGATCAGAAGAATACTTAACTAGGAAGTTAGTGCGACGGCAGTTGCTAAAGAAAGTATCGAAAGCAGAATTGAGGATAGTGAGCACAATGACTACGTGTCTGAGCAGAATCTATCGCACACAAATGTCTTATTTTACTGTAGAATGATGTATAAGTTGATATCAAAATAAAGGATGAATGTATGTTTGTTTACTTGAATGAATGGTTCTAATGTACTATTCTATTTCAAGAGAAGAGGGATATTACACTCCTTAATCTTCAAGGATTCGTTTAGCTTAATCACTGATTTGGTTTAACGCAACTCTGATCAGGATCTTATCCATCAGCGGATCTATTTAGGAGAGTATATCGATTCTACACAGGGCGGATGCTATCTTTAGAGTGATTGCTTATCTACTCAGAGTTTCTGTAGACGTCGTCGAATTTAGCTCTTTTTTTGAGCTCTCAACGAATCTCCACATATTGGGGGCTGTTTTCTCGAGACAAGTGCCCATTATTTGATAGATATCTCTGTCTGTAGTTTGATAAATCAACTCGCATATATCCGAGTCGTAAAGCAGGAACCAACCAAACAGGGATGCGAGACCTTTCATGATATACTCTTTTTAGTGATCTAATAAATCATTAGTATTTAAGGAGCATGGTGATAAGATTTTTTGGAAATTGAAATCAGCATTATGTACCTGAAATCCGAGAGCAGTTCTGAGGAGAAACCGACTCATCCAGCTCTAAATGCTCTGATAGGGATATCTCATAGGATCTAGCTCTTTAGTTGAAGACTTGACAGATGATGCATATATTGGGAGTATTTCGTGGCGATTTGTTCTGGAAAATATCATAGGGACGAACAATAGGAGGGAGATTGCTGATGATCATCGACGGTGTGTCAAAGGTGATCTAATCGCGGAAGATATAAAATGTATAAAATGGATTATCAGTTCTGCTTTATTTTTTCAATTTTTTAAAAAGTTACAATGAAACATTACATGCTGATTAATTGAGATTCTCATTATGATTTTTTTCCAAAAGATTCTTAAAAGGTTCGAAAAACCCCCCAGTATACATAATAATTTATAAGTACTTCTTCAGTAAAATACCCTATATCACTACAAAAAAAATAATTCATTGTTCTGGTTATAATGTTTATAATCGTAACAACTTTCCCCTCTTTCATTTTTCGATTCAAATATTATGATACTTTCTTCCTATTTCATGCTCTTTGCACATTTGGGTTTGAGTATAGTCGATCGAGTGCCTCCAAGCTCTTTCGTTCCTTGTGCCTTTGATATTTACTACCCTACTTGACCTTCTCCAAAAGATAGGAGAACTACTATAAAAGAGTATGATGATCCTTAAATCTAATGACCATTGAATTTGGCAGCCAGCTCGCTTCTTTATTCGCTATATTTTGCTTGATTATAAGTTCGTGGCTTTAGCAGCGACGCTTATCCTTACCGTCAAGATAGAACATATAAGCCACATAGTTCCAGATGTTGTGAGTCTATTGGATGTGCTTCTGGAATCGCTCGTTAGAAATGAAAGTTGATTTGTGACGATGACAAATGAAACAGTGTTCTTCTTCATCCTTCTCCCGTTCCTGCTGTCTCTCCACCATCTCATCGAAGGTGTCCATAATTAGGGACTGGATAGTGTTAATAAGAAGTACATTCACCATCAGGTAGAAGGCCAAGTCCACGAAGAATCTCGCAAAGTAGAAGTGCCAATTTGATGGGGAGTAGGACTCAGTGCCCATCATAGCGATGATACCTGAACCACCGATGACTCCTGTGTCCATAAAGTTAGACCAACATTGAAGGATAGTGGTGCAATAGGGCTATCTCACAGTCTCGAAGCTCTAGTTGAGGACCTACTAATGTACGAATCTGCCATTGTAGCTGACGTAGGATAGGAAGGCGTAGGCATAGACAATGAGAATCTCGAATACAAAGACGTAGAAGACATGGAGCTTGCGCTGGGAGAGTGCCTTGAGGATGTGATTAAGCACTTCTACTCTCAAGGCTAAGACCAGTAATTCAAGTGGCAGGAATACTACTGAAACTGTGAGGGCCAGAATGTTACAAGCCATATGGTAGAGATAGGTAGCGCTCTCATGATTCGTCAGAATTACTAACAATTTTATCTTTATTCTTCTCGAGCACAGGTATTGTGTTTTTTAATTCTCTAATTTCGTCATTTTATTTTCCTCAATAGACAGCCGTATGTAGATCCAAGCAAACCACAATAAAAGACCAAAGGTAATGCTGAAAATACTGAGGACTATGATATGGATGGAGTATTCTTCTAACTCTGTAATCACAGTAGTCCTTGTAGAAGAGAAGAACCCTGAAATAAGCAAAATGACTTTGACGACTGCGATCACATATAGGATGTTTGAGCAGTGAGGCAAGTACTTGAGACTAGTAAATACTTGAGGGATATCTTTGAAATTCTAGTAGTTCGTTTCGGCTTCAAACTTAAGATCCTCGAAGGAGTCCACGAGAGACTGTTGCTTAGTTTTGATCGACTCTCTGTCGACCCCTTCCTAAAATTTCTGCTTCGCGTTTTTAGTAAGATATTGATACACTATTGGCACCTGGAAACTCACAAACAAGGATTAGTTCTCCATTATACACTCTACTCTTTTGAAATATTTTTGTATAAACTTATACAATATTATTTGCTCTTCTGCAGATTACGATATTGAGGACTGTGTCTTCTAGCCTAGCACTCTTTCAATCAACTATCTAGTTTTTGTAGAATGTACTGCCATTTCATTCAAGAGAGTAAACAGAGAAAAAGCATAACGGGCGAGAAGATGACTGTCGAATGTATTGTTGGAATAGAATATCTATAGTTCTTCAGATGAAAGTTAGGAGGTGCCAATATTATTTTTTGCTAAATCCTGATAAGCCTCTTTCAGACTGTGGACCATCATGCTATTTAGCTTGAGTGGGTTGTAATTGGCCAGAACAAAGTTAATCGTGCTTGTTCTCTTTGTATTAATCTGGGCTTTTATTAGTTAGACTACGCTGAGCTTGAGTCGTAAAAAGTCTGGATGCTTATTGAGCCTGTCTAACAGTATATCATTGAAAGTACGAGATAATAATGTATCCTCATGAATCTCTACTTACGCTTGTCCTTTCATTATAAGAACACTCAATAGGCTTAGTTCAGCTACTATTATCGCGTAGATATCTCCGAGAACTATTCCTGTACGAGCTCGAAATCCCTATTTGTTTCTGAAAAGTATCCGAATAGAAAAAGTTATATACTGTATAAGTTCTCCAGTCTCTGTAGCTAGACCAGTCCCTCCATTAATAGCGTAAACCTGTAGAAATTTTGTGATTTTGAGATGTCTTTAGGTGCTATAAAGGATGTTCTAGTATGTAGATTTTCTAAAAAGACCATGGTGTAAGGATTTTCTTTGGAATTCAAGCATTTTCGTGATTACTGAATTGGATATTCTTTTCGTTATTTGTTTTGGGAAGCGAAACATCAAACTAGATAAGAGTTCCTGGGATCTGTACACTTATGTTACCATACCTGAGGTTAAGATATGGGCGAGTGGCTAAATTTGAAATAGCTAAAGTTATTCCTCTACAGATGTAGTGCCCAACTCAACAAGGTTTTAGGATGAAGTCTTTTTATCGAAGAGAGACCCAGAATCGTCATTTTACTAATTTCTGTTGCGTTTTAAATCATAAAAGTACTTGAGATAAGATATTGGCTTTATATCCGTACGATATATGTCTTAAATTACTTTGACGATGATAGCCTATCCATTTTCTTTCCTAGGAACCAAAGGTATTAACCGCTTAAGAAGAGTGTTAATACATTCAACAGATTTAGCATCGTGATTGAGTAATGTTTTGTCGTTTTGAAGTTCCTTCCATTTCGATTGATGCTCTTATTCATGGATTTTATTAGTCATTTTCTTGTCGATGTAGATATTTTTGAAGTCCTCGAAGAATCCTTTTTTATCCAGTAGTATGGTTGCGTAATCGATTAGTTTTACTATAGCTGGATTTGCCTTTCGTATTTTATCCTATTTTTCTACCAATTTAAACATGAGTGGACTCATAAGACACTTCACAATCGCGGGAAGAAGGCAATCCATAGTATATGAAATACGATTCTTCATATTTTAGCCCGTCTGTTCAATTTGAGTAATTTCAGACATCACTGGCATATATTTTATTAGTTACTCCAGTTAATCAACTAGTATTTCAAACAAAGGAATCCAGTTTCTATTGCCCACGTATTCCCAAGGGATAAATACTTCGTATTAGCGATGGATCAACATCATTTTGAGCATGATGTGCTTGACCTTTGGTGCATTTGTATTTCGCATCGCTCTAGGGACTATACTAATCAGGTCTTCTCTCATATTATCCACAAATAATTTATGAAGGTTTAGATCCTGAGTGTTTCGTTCGAGCAACTCCATAGTCAGCAATAGATACTTCAGACAAAATTGTTCTGGAAGTTTGAAACAGTTTTAGTATGTTCTATGCACAACGGAAATAAATATGAATCCGAAGATATCCAAATACTCAGGGTTGAACATTTAGTATATTATACCCTCTTGTAAGAGCCGCAGCTCACTGTTCTCTTTATTTTTGAAAGTGCTAAGATTGTCCAAACATTCCAACAACGACTGCAGAGTAATCTCTCGACACTTCAGACTCTCATTCAAAGTTATGAGTTAACTAGTTTACTGAATTCTTTGATTTAAATCTTCCATATTTTCCTGCAAAGTTTATAAATGATAGTTCTCCTTATTGTATTGCCATTAAAGATTTTCTTTTTGTTTCTAATAAGCGTCGTGTGCACCTCTCCAATCTAGATCTATCTTCTGTTTGATCTCATTTATATGTTAGTTGATTTTCTTGCGTTTTTCTTCCTCCGCTCGTTTGACTTCAAGCATTATACTTTTTTGAGTACTTTTGACGAGAGTTTATAATTCTTAGCGCTACTTATTGTACTATTTGTTACTTCGCTACTCCTTAATTTTCAGTATTTTGTTTGTAATTTATTTCAGCTTCTACCTCCATATCTTGATGTTTTATAGAGGGATATCTAGTTATTTCTTGTCCAAGATCTTCTATAGAGCCCTCAGCATCTCTCTTCTGTCGGAATACTATTATTTACTACAGGACTACTTTAGCCTCAGGTAATCACCTGACTCTATTGTTCTTTCTGCGCTAGCATACTGGTGATTGCCTAATTCTTTCTTATACTTTTCTTATTTCTAATCATCGATTTTGGTCTTGCTTTATTCCAGTTCCTCAATTTATTTATCGATACTTTAGATTTTAGATTTTAGGCCTTTCTCTTGTTAGGATTTCTTGGCTAACTATTACCTTATCATATTTTTGGTCTATCGCAGATCTTAGATGCTATTAGAAGAGTATTTCATCTACAGAAAAATCCATCTGTTGTGCAAGCATAAATTCTTTCTCCATGTCTTCAGAATAGATATAATCGTGCTCTGTTTAGGGATCACCTACCTGACTTTTCTCAGAAGGCTAAGACCTAATGGTCTTCCAGGATCGAAGTATTTTTATTCGAATATGCTATGATTTGTAGGATTTTATATCAAGATGCCTATGATCTCCACCATATCTTTAGTTACTTACTCACTAAGCTCGAAATATGTTTAGTGCAAATAGTACGCCTCTAGCAAGCAGTGACATAGACTAAAACATGGTGGTACATCATTTTTCAAGCCTTATAATTGCTCGATTATGATTGACAATACGTTGGAATGAACTTTCGGATAGTCTAAAGACTTAGGGCCTCCTTCATATAAAAAAAGGATTGCTTAATAAAGCTCTTTTCTACAATACTAAGCTATCGACTCGCGTGGAAGAGTTTTTTTATATCTCATTACTAATTAACCGCAGCTTTATTCGTCTTCGCTTCCAATTTTGCTGGTTTCGACAGTGAAAACTTCATTACGCCCAAGATTCATAATGTTAAAATAGTATTTCTCGCGATCGTTAATCAATTTGAATGAGGTCAGGTATTGATTTCGAATACAGAGCTTAATTTCTAAAAGATTCTGAAGGTACAGCGAAAAGGACTACTTTCTCTCATTATCTAGATATCCAAAGTATTAGCTGGACTGTTCAAATATTCGTGACTCCATTAGTTCCTATTGAAACTTTCTTCCAAATTTAATCACATTCTCGAAATCCCTTGTGCCATCTCCAACCATGGAGTCTAATTTATAGATTAGAGCAAAGTTGAATAGATATAAACACTCCCACTGCACTATGCTGATTTTTGTCTTTAGTGATTCGTCCACTGTCTTCTTGAACAATGCGTCAAGTCTTTTGATCAAATTAATCCATCTCACCTTTTCTAGGAGTTTCTCGACTTGATAGGAATTCAAGAGACCATAGGCAAGTAGAAGGCGTCCAATCGAAATCGGATACTCAAAGGGTAGTTAGTTACTTTCGAAATATTATTCTTAATCTCCCCTGAGAGACTAAAAAATAAAATGGGAATACTCTTCGAGTTTTCTTAGAATGATGTCAAGCAAGAATTGAATCATCGTCATGCTGACATTTTTTTTGTTCTAATGTGCCAGCATCAATCTATACAAAGGACTATTTTATCCAATAGTTTCTATACGGAATTCTTTCAAAAAGCTAGAGAGCTCGCCCAATATGGTTTTTCTAAGAATCTTTAAAGCAGAAATCTGTATAGCTAGGTACCGGTAATTATATTATTCCAAGAACTAAAAGCACAGCTTTGTTACTTTTCCTTCCTGATACATAAAATGGCTTAATAAATCCAAACGACTTAGTGCCTAGAGCTTCTTTAGCAAATTCAGATAAACAATCTCTGTTGTTCCATGGGAGGAATGTAAGAGATCTTTGCACTTAGAAATCTCATCTTTAGGGAAAAGTTTATCAAGACCTTCTTAACTCAGCACCTTTGCTGTACGGAGGAGTTTTTAGAGTTTTAGGTTTCTATCTTCATTATGTTAAGTTGTGGTAAGTTCTAGAATATCCTTCAGTGGATCAGTTGGAGGATTGTTTTTTGCATCAGATATACTCTTCGAGGCAAATGCATTACTTTAAGACTCAAGCCTCAAAATTATAGAAGCCGTGATCTAGTCGATAGTTTTTAGTTGAGTTGGCAACAATAGTAAGTGGGTGCGCTTCCAATCGTGGAGGTTCATGTTAGTATTTAGTCTAGACTAGTCTGTTATAAGAGAGGGGGGGTCTTAAGTTACAAATATAAATATCTAAAGAAATGCATACCTATATTTCTAGCACCCTTTAATCAATTTTTAGGCAGTGTTCTGCGGAATTATATTCTGCATATCTATTTAATGATAAACATTCTTATCCATTATTCATTTATCATCTGAGATATACATGTCATAAGAACTGGGGTGCAGGGAGACCCATACTCCTTAAAGACACTGGGAAATACCGTTCATCACGAAGGCCTCTGACTTTACTGCTGCGTTCAGGAGCTGGCGAGAACACTGCACGTATCCGTCTAGTCCTCTATCTATTTCCTTCATTAAATATCTGTCTCATCATCTATGTCCTCGAAGAATTTCAGATCGGCCTCCTGTTTCTGATTCCCTTGCATCGATATTCCGCATAATGGGAAATGTCAATCATTCAGTTTTAATTACTGTCCAAAAATGATGCAGACTATCTTTGAGTATAGCTGATATCGGAGACTCTCCTAAAATCAAACAGTCGGCTAGCATCCTTTTCCTGGCCCTATTAGTATTTGCAGAGTACTGGCCATCGGAATCGGTGCCAATATTAATATCTAGATAGAAGATTGAATTTTATGATTGTGTTGTGAGATAAAAAGTTCATTTAGTGATGATTGAATATGAACAAATTGAGCATGTTTACAATCTGAGGATCGTGGGATTTCCTTTGTTTTTGTCTTTATTGTTTAATGATTGCAGCATCCGTCAACCAGGAACTACAATTACAAAAAATAAGATAAAATCGCAAAAAACTTATTGTTGTCAATAATGGGATAATCGTGAGTTATTGTTAGTTAAAGGGGAGACCAAAATATGGAATTGTGAAATAGAAAGTAGGTATTCCTAAAAACAACTCTGCCATTGCCAGACACTGTTCATGGCTACTTGGTTGGAATCCCATCAAGCACAGATATTGCCGTTCATCTCTTGTTCGAATAGCTACACACAGTTCCCAAATAATTGGATACTCGTGCTAATAACCAACAATAGCACACCCTTATTTAATCGCACAAACAAACAATTATCATGTAATCGCTGAGCCCATATATGCTTGAGGGAGTGCTGTATATACAATGGGGCCGTAAATATTATAGTCAGAAGTCCGCCAAACCTACTCTCTATTTAAACTGATAGGGCACCCACGATCATAATGCAATTACACAAACATTAGAATACCATAAATCCCAATGGAACCAAGGCTACTCCCTCAATGTCCCGAGGATCGACACAGTGCTCTATACACCCTGTGTATCCATTCCCAGGGGTTGGGGTTGGGGTTGGGGTTGGGGTTGGGGGGGTTGGGGTTGGGGTTGGGGTTGGGGTTGGGGTTGGGGTTGGGGTTGGGGTTGGGGTTGGGGTTGGGGTTGGGGTTGGGGTTGGGGTTGGGGTTGGGGTTGGGGTTGGGGTTGGGGTTGGG